>WSYH01000166.1:0-43069 GCA_036426205.1 Ascaphus truei | reverse complement strand
CAGCAGGTAACAGCGTCAGTATATACTGCAGGATTAACCCTTCACTGTGGGGGTAGGAAGGTCCCCGGGTGACCCTGTGGGGGTAGGAAGGCCCCTGGAACGCAGCGGGCAGAAGATTTAGGGATCTGATGCAAAGAGAAAGGAGACTGTATGTCAGGGAGCGCAATCTTTCCCCTGGCGTCATGACGTCCCGTTGTCATGGCAATGTGACGCTATGTGACCCCGCGGCGTCCCCAGGAGCCTTTTGAATAAAGGTAAGGAGAAGTATACAGAGGCCTTGCAGCTCCCCCGGCATTCATTTAAATGCCTTTAGGAAGCGCGGGGGGCCTCTGTAAACCCCGCGCCCCCCGCAGCGAATCTCACGCCCTCCAGTTTGCGCACCGCTGGTATAAGTTATAGGTGCAAACTTAGATAAATCTATTTTTTTTTGTTTGTTCTTGTTTAGCGCTGCTAGTTTTACGCAGCACTTTACAGAGACATTTTTGCAAACACAGGTCCCTGCTCCGTGGAGCTTACAATGTATGTTTTTGGTGCCTGAGGCACAGGGAGATAAAGTGACTTGTTCTAGGTCACAAGGAGCCGACACCAGGAATTGAACCAGGTTCCCCTGCTTCACACTCAGTGCCAGTCAGTGTCTTTACTCACTGAGCCGCTCCTTCTCCCAGGTTCCCCTGCTTCACACTCAGTGCCAGTCAGTGTCTTTACTCACTGAGCCGCTGCTTCTCCCAGGTTCCCCTGCTTCACACTCAGTGCCAGTCAGTGTCTTTACTCACTGAGCTGCTCCTTCTCCCAGGTCCCCCTGCTTCACACTCAGTGCCAGTCAGTGTCTTTACTCACTGAGCCGCTCCCTCTCCCAGGTTCCCCTGCTTCCCACTCAGTGCCAGTCAGTGTCTTTACTCACTGAGCCGCTCCCTCTTGTGCTCAAGTTCCTTTCATTCTGGAGAAGATTTAATCAATTTCTTGAACAAGTTTTGGAGGAATAAGCTCTGACCTCAAACAAATCTCACGTTATCTATAAAAAAATCCAACATCGTATTTGCCTGATACATCAAGGCCGGATTTCCTTCGAATAAGAACATAATGTTTTGTATGAACGAAATGAAATCTGAAAACTGATCACTCTGCAGTGATTTCCTGCCCAAGTTATGGCTGCGGCTAGGCAGGGACCGAGCTCGCTGGCGCTCATGCGCGGCGACGTCATGCTCCCTGCTCGGCCGGGAGGTTTGTGGCTGGCCAGGTGCGCGCGGGGGGGAGCGATTCGGGGGGCGCGGCCATGACATCACAGAGCTGGTTCACCCTGATTGGGCGAACCGCTCAAGTGACATGCTTGCGGGCGACAAACTCAATTTGCTTGCTCTGCAAGCAGCTAAGTGCAGAGCGGGCGCAGGCACTTGCTCACGCTGGCCACACACATTGCCTCAATGTGTTTCATAGCGGCCAGCGTGAGCGCGCCCGCTCGCTCAGCACCACCCTGGCCGAGGCCTAAGATGTTCAGAGAGCCAAAGGAGGGGCTAAAAATAGCACAAGTTTTGCCTCGGGTAACGGGGATGGTTCGGGGAGAAAACAGCAAATCAATGGCATTGTTAGGCTGTGCTTTAGGTTACGATTCAGTAAACTGGGTAAAAGGTGATCCAATCCAACGAGCCAGCACAGGAGAAAATGTCAAGGAGGGTGTAGTAACGACTAGGAGGGTGTAGTAACGACTAGGAGGGTGTAGTAACGACTAGGAGGGTGTAGTAACGACTAGGAGGGTGTAGTAACGAGGCGAACAAAAAAATGTGTTGAATAAACAAAGTCTGAAATGTAAATACGATAAATAGTTGAATGAGATTTTGGTTACAGTATGTAGCAAGAAATGCTGTAATAGCCAGATAGTGGCCGAAGTCAGATTCTCATTAAATTCACAAATTAGTTGAATAGTTCTAGAAAAAACCATAGAGTATTAGTATTATACACGGTCCTTTGGTGCAGATATTATTAATGAGTATGTACCTGTCAACCTTTAGCTGCTATTGTACACACCCGTTATATCATGCCACGAGGCTTAGGGGCCTATTTACTAAACTTCCATAATTCATTGCAATATCAATTGGTTGGCATCTTCCCACCGAACGCTCTGAAATGTGTGTAAGTGCATTCACTAAGAAAAATCGCTATTTTTAGGTTTTGGTAAAAAAAAAATGCCAGACCGCAGAAGTTTGTATTTGTTTAACGAGGGAAATTAACTTAACGTTCCAGACGCTGCATCTCCCTGCACAGAGACAGTTGCATCTCCCTGCACAGCTCTTACAAGCGATATCCCTGCACAGAGACAGCTGCATCTCCCTGCACAGCTCTTACAGGCGATCTCCCTGCACAGAGACAGCTGCATCTCCCTGCAAAGCTCTTACAGGCGATCTCCCTGCACAGAGACAGTTGCATCTCCCTGCACAGCTGTTACAGGTGATCTCCCTGCACAGAGGGAAGCTGCAACTCCCTGCACAGCTGTTACAGGTGATCTCCCTGCACAGAGGGAAGATGCAACTCCCTGCACAGCTCATACAGTTGATCCTCCTGCACAGAGAGAGCAGAATGTCCCTGCACAGCTCTTACAGGCAATCTCCTTGCACAGAGAGATGTATCTGCCTGCACAGAGAGAGCTACATCTCCCTGCACAGCTCTTACATATGATCTTCCTGCACAGAGTGAAGCTGCAACTCCCTGCACAGCTCTTAGACAGCTCTTACATGCGATCTCCCTGCACAGTTCTAACATGCAATCTCCCTGCACAGAGCGAAGCTGCAACTCCCTGCACAGAGAGAGCAGAATGTCCCTGCACAACTCTTACAGGCGATCTCCCTGCACAGAGAGCTGCATCTCCCTGCACAACTCTTACTGGCGAGCTCCCTGCACAGAGAGCTGCATCTCCCTGCACAGCTCTTACAGTCGATCTCCCTGCACAGAGAGCTGCATCTCCCTGCACAGCTCTTACAGGCGATCTCCCTGCACAGCTCTTATAAGAGATCGCGCAGTTTTAATTTTAATACTATATGACTGAAGCAGGTGGTCTCTGGAGCTGAACCACATTAATTTCAGGTCCGGTACCCCCTGCTTCCTGACGTCCAGGCCTCCTCCATAGGGGGTGCCGGTATCTCGTCAGGTTTAAATCTCCTGGTCACGGGAGTCGGGAGATGTAAACTTATCGGAGAAACCGGCACCCCTTACGGAGGCCTGGACCTCTGGAAGCAGTGGGTACCGGACCTGAAATAAATGTGGTTCAGCTCAAGAATGTGATACATCTCATTATAATCTGTACACCATATAACTCTCCCAACTCCTCCTACTGACTCTCCCCAAGGTGCAAGCTGGGGCAGAGACACAGAATGTGATACATCTCATTATAATCTGTGCACCATGTAACTCCCTCCAACTCCTCCTACTGACTCTCCCCAAGGTGCAAGCTGGGGCAGAGACACAGAATGTGATACATCTCATTATAATCTGTACACCATATAACTCTCCCAACTCCTCCTACTGACTCTCCCCAATGTGCAAGCTGGGGCAGAGACGCAGAATGTGATACATCTCATTATAATCTGTGCCCCATGTAACTCCCCAACTCCTCCTACTGACTCTCCCCAAGGTGCAAGCTGGGGCAGGCGGGGAGTATATTACAGGGAGCGCAGTGCAGGGAGTGCGGCGGGAAGTATATTACAGGGAGTGCGGCGGGGAGTATATTACAGGGAGTGCGGCGGGCACATTACAGGGAGCGCAGCGCGGGGAGTATATTACAGGGAGCGCAGCGCGGGGATTGCGACGAGCACAGCGTGGGGAGTATATTACAGGGAGTGCAGCGAGCACATTACAGGGAGCGCAGTGCAGGGAGTGCGGCGGGGAGTACATTACAGGGAGCGCAGCGCGGGGAGTATATTACAGAGAGCGCAGCGGGGGGAGTGCAGCGAGCACATTACAGGGAGCGCAGCGCAGCGCGGGGAGTATATTACAGGGAGCGCAGCGCGGGGAGTACATTACAGGGAGCGCAGCGAGCACATTACAGGGAGCGCGGCTCAGGGAGTACATTACAGAGAGCGCAGCGCGGGGAGTCTGCACGGGGGACTGAGCAGGAGCAGATAATGTTATCAGGTCAGTTTATCTCAGGCCTTGTGTTCTTCTTATCTTCGTCCCCCCCCCCCCCCCCCCCCCAGCCTCAGGATAAACACCCCCGGCTTGGGAGCAGATACTCACCACCGCTGGTTTCTCACGCGGCCCGTTGGACCCAGCGCTCCGGCTCCCAGGGAATCTGCTGCAGCTGCTGGACTTTGCTCTGCGTTCTCCGGCACAGGGAGTGCGACATACCGGCTCATATTCACTAAGCAGTGCTAAGGCGCGTCACCGTGCCGCTTATTCATGACTATGGGCTGTAGGGCTGCGTTAGAATTTAGCCGCACTGAATAAATGACCTATAACCCCTCAATGGTCCCCAGTGTGACTTGTATTTGTCTACCTGCTGACGGTTTGTGTTCCCCAAGGTGCATGCTGGGGCAGAGGCGCAGAATGTGATACATCTCATTGTAATCTGTGCACCATGTAACGCCCCCAACTCCTCCTACTGACTCTCCCCAAGGTGCAAGCTGGGGCAGAGACGCAGAATGTGATACATCTCATTATAATCTGTGCCCCATGTAACTCCTCCCCAACTCCTCCTACTGACTCTCCCCAAGGTGCAAGCTGGGACAGAGACACAGAATGTGATACATCTCATTATAATCTGTGCCCCGTGTAACTCCTCCCCAACTCCTCCTACTGACTCTCCCCAAGGTGTAAATGGGACTAACAGGGGAAAAAGCTGTGATATATAGGTGCAGGGTGAAAATGCCCCGGTGTTGCTCCAAAATTGTCCTGATACATAGACCCAGTGTGAGTATGTTTTGACCCTACTAATAGCATTATCACACATCCTCACTTTCACACCGAAGGGCTTCTACGTTGCTTTCTCCCACTGTTTGACACTGAATGATCAGATGTAGAGTTATAGCAGAATACCTGTATAACCCTCACTGTATATTACAGTCCTTCTTTACTCAAAATTTATCAGCTCTATATTTCCAAAAGTCAAAAAGAAAACTACCCAAAGCTCTAAACGGAGAGCATGCAAATATATTGGTGATAGTCAATGATATACAGGACAACTGTGGTCTGTGTCTTGAGGGAAATAAAGGACGTGGGATGAAGCATATGTTGATTGAAGATTAGACCAGAAACACGAGTATGTGGAGTGGTAGTTCCTTTGGATACCGCTACCTGGGATATATACACAGTGGAGGAAATATATGTTACCTCTCCGGATCCCTCGGTGTAGCCTCCGTTACCTCCGTATATCCGTCTGATCCGGTCCTGGTGTAGACGTCACGAAGTCTCCAACCTGCTGCCGCTTGCTTCTCTCAAGCTACTGGAGCTCCCGAGTGCCGGTGGCGTGTGCACCTACTTCCGGTCCGTCCGGGAACGCTCCCCTCACTCCGTTGATGCCGTGAGTGATGTCCGTGCAGCATCTCCTTGAGAAAGGGCTGCTAGAGCCTGAAATGCGTAGGAGGTGTTTTTTGTATTTGTTTGTCACTTTTTTCATTTTTCTGTAGTCTAATAAACAGTTTTTAACCTTTCCGCGCCTGATGAGCTGAGGTTGCTTTATTTTGGGACGCGGCAGTCTCATACCAATCCCTATTTCCTGTATGCTATATTTCCAAAACATGGTAAATCTTAATCCATCAGAGAAGTCCCTTTAACCACATCTCAGCTGACCTGACTATTCACTCCGCCCCTTCCTTCAAAGATGAAGCAATAAAGTGTGTGAAACGCGTTGCGGAGTTCATTCAGTGCACATACAGGGATTCAGACACTTGTCTTTATAATCTCCAGCCTCCCCACAGAGATTTGAGCCAACTCCATCCGGTTTACTCTAAGTGGGATTAGCGCTGGAGGTACAGAGAAACGGCGATCGTGGTGGACTAATCAATATGGGTCTCGCGAGAAGACGCAACCCGGAAGTGCCATCTGAGTACTGCAGAGCTAGTTGGTCCCAGCGTGCGGGACTGATTTTTGAGCCTCAGCATTTACCCCTGCGTTTACCATCCAACTGGACTGGATGCCTGTGCACTGGCCTCTACTGGACTAATGTTATTTTATATGTAAGTTTTTACTTGTGACTATTTTATTTGTATATTACATGTACCTTGAC
Source organism: Ascaphus truei (assembly GCA_036426205.1). Taxonomy (NCBI): domain Eukaryota; kingdom Metazoa; phylum Chordata; class Amphibia; order Anura; family Ascaphidae; genus Ascaphus; species Ascaphus truei. The sequence continues at coordinate 36,858 of WSYH01000166.1, read as the reverse complement.
CCTTGGTGCGCTTCTGTGCCTTCTTTTTGCATAATTATCCGGCGTTGGAGTCTTCCCACGGCGGCTACCGGTGAAGGAGGGCGGCTACCGGTGAAGGAGGGGTGAAGGAGGGGTGAAGGAGGGGTGCCTTCACACCACAGCAGCAGCAAGAGGGGAGAGCAGATCTACTTCAAGATCCCTTCTAGGAAGCATGAGCGCGGTTTGATTTTTCATCTCCATGCAGAGGCTTAGGCTCCTGAGGGCCACACAGGTAAATGAGCATCAGTAGCGTCTGTATTCACAGGGAATACCCGTTACATGAGCATGGCATGTATTTCACATGTAAAATAGCCTATCAATTGCTGTTTGTGTAAGAGGAATAACTGTCCGTTACTCATTTTGCGCCATGCCTGTGCTGTTATATAGAGGGAGAGATGTACTGCCCAATTTGGGAAACATTCCAACACCAAGTTGAGACAAATGATGCTCTTCCCTTTTGCTGCTGTGACTTGGGCTTTTGTAGTTGGTCACAATATTACCGGCAGCAGAACTAAGGATGTGCCCCAAATGGCGAGGAAATGAGCGCACTGCGCTCTCTGCGTCTCCGAGCAGGAAGTGGCCAGTCTCTCTTTTGCCAATAAACGCGTTGGTCTTCCCTTAGATACGTACTGAACACAATATCTCTGCTGCTTCTGCTAAACAATGCAGGATTACTGACCTAAAAATGTTAGCACACTCGGGAGTAATAATGAATACTATGCATATTTACCACTGGTAATTTCATCAATTAACCACTTTGTTGATTTAAAAATAGCAGTACTCTCTGGTATTAGAACAAACAAGATTGCACACTATAGCCTTTTTAGTACCAGCAATAAATGCAGTAATAAATACTCTGCCACGTTATTACTTCATGGTCTTACTGATTTGGTAAATTTATTATCAGTATGATAATGCCCAGAAACACGGAACACATTTACCGAGGTTCATTATTTAGAACAAATGTGTGTGTTGTACAATCTCTGCTGTAATATTTCCTGGATATAGTGAACAATCCTTTGGCAGCATAGGTCATTTTAATGGACATGCAAGTGTAAACAAATCACCAGCTGCTCTGTCCTCTAATTAGAAATAACATTCAGAACTGAAACATGAAAGGAAGATAAGATGCATCCGCTGAGGTGTCGGCTCCATTAACCCTGTCACTGCCGTGGGGTCCTGCTAAGCACAGGAACAAAGAGATCATTTTATCAATATATTAATATCCAAACTCAACCCGTTTCTTAGATCAATCACTTCTGAAGTGACAGTAATATTCTGCGGCAGAATGATTATTTATATGGATGAGTAAATGGCAGCGATGTTTTAAACACCCCCCCAAAAATCTGCAAACACAATCGGGGTGTTCTATAACATAATCTTCCCGGAGCATAAGTGTGTATGGGGGATGGGGTGACGGGTGACGGGGAGGGCACTGGGAGACCCCCTGTCCCGCCACCACTTTTGCAACTTTGATACATTATCCCCAACGTGTGCTACCGGAACCTTTGTGACCGCTCCTGTGTTTTTACGCAAACATTCCTCTGCAGTTGTACGGCTAACAACAAGAATTGACTTTAGTGCTTGCCGGCTAATGTTGATTTACAGGTAAATAAGTGATTTTCTGATCATTTGAGAGCTGACGTTGAGAATAGCGTTGTACGATATTCTTAAAAACATTTGCAAAATCTATTGATTTTGGAGTACAAGGTTTTCAGTAGTGAATTTTGTTTTATTTCTAAAGTTGATGAATACATTGAAAGCAAAAATGCTAGGCTTTCTATTGCCAGCGCTGAAAACATTTCAATGAAAGCGTTAAACAGCTATTTTTTTTAGACCCTAATAATTAATTATCAATCATTCGTTCTGATTCTTGCTATCCTTAAAAGTTGCAATCTGCAGTACTATTAAAGAAACACATTTTATTTTGATATAATCTACTAACAAACTTTTACACTTTCTAAAGTGATTATTAATGAAGAAAAATACATTAATAATTATTTGGGATGTTGTTTGGGCTGGAATTTCCTCCCAAGGGAGATAATGTTTTTTTCTGCCTGATTTCTTCCATCTATTCAGATTATAAAAAGACACTATATATATATATATATGTTACAAAAGAATAGTGTGTATCTAAGCCAAGACGATTGAAACTGGACTACATCCAGGAATGTGTAATAAAAATATGCCGGACTTTTCCTTGATCTGTACAGTAAGGAAGGATTTTAAAATGTGCTTGTACCTGTATAATTACATAGAAACTCACCCACTTAAATACAGATTTGTCTCCTGCTATTGCATTAGTAATAATGTGGTGTGGATGTAAGAATGACAGTTTTCATTAGACAAGCAGCGCTGATTATTCCAGCAAGCACAGAAAATCCATCGGTGACTTTCTCTAAAAGAGATTTCTGCAAAAGTATTAAACAATTTTTACAACTCAATGACATATATGGATTTTAATGATACCTGCAGCATCAGGAAATATAGTAAAGGCAACTAAGATTGATGAGAGGAGAATAAAATCTCATTTTAAAAATGCAGCGTGGAGTTCTACAAGTCAAAAGAATCTGCAGGAAACGCAGACTATTTGCAGGTGTTTTATTGGGACCAACATAGGAATTTTGTGTCTGTGTTGTTCTACGCGAGTTGTTCAGACCATGCGGGGTATGTATCAAGCATTGCAATTGGAGCAAATTTGGAGAGTTTCTCCAAAAATGATGCAAATTGCACCATTTTTAGTCTACGTCAATGTAAAGGTTCTCTGCATTAGTTCTGCTCCCCCTGTATCAGTTAGCGATTTGGGGATTGGTTTCAGAGCAGTTAGGGGAGGAGCTCCTGGGAGAAAAGTTGTATCAATTTTATTTACCAGATCCGAGGCGAGTTCTTCCACTTTTGCTCAGTGGCAGATATGACATTAAAATAATAAGCTTCATATATATGGGGCCGGAGCAAATCTGCTCCCGTTGATATACTGTATATCCCCTCAGACACCTATACATTTCCTTATTTAGATTATATAAATATAATCAGTTTCTGTTTAACATAACCATTTCCAATTAATTCAATACATAGTTATTTTCTTATTTTGGCCTAATTACAACGATAAAAATCTGAATTTCATTGTTTTTACACTAGAAAGATGTGTTTTCTTCTTTAAGGATAACTACAATTGGAATTTAAAGGTGCAGTTTCATTTAGAATCATATAGATTTTGCACTCAACAACCTAACAAAGTCTAGGTTTTAATATTTTTCTAATAGTGTAAGTTGTCTATAATAGTTTTCTAGTCCACGCGTCTAACTCCAAACTTTGTAACGAGCGCAATACGTACGGTATGGCTCCCAGTCGCACAGGCTAGCAGCGCAGCTCCCAGCTGATAGTGGGAAGAATCCTGCAGGGATTTTATAAGCACAGGTTCCGCTTTCTAAGAGTCCATGCAAAAAATTATGTTATTGTAATATTTCTCTCAGAAAGCTTCATTATAAGAAGATGTACTGTGCAGTTCTGTGTATTTATATTGCAAGATAAAGAAGAAACTGTGTTAGGATGAGGTCCTTATATGTTCCTGATTATGGCCTAAACTTGGAAAGCGCCAGAGAAAAGTAAAGACGGGAGGAGGTTTCGCTCCTGGAGTGCAGGAGAGAAGGGCAATAGGAATATTTATGTGACGCCATCGGAGAATCCTATATGCACCCTTTGAATCGAACAGTTTAGCCCCATAGTTAAATATAACAACAGGTTGAAAAGAAAAAGTACAAGAAATATGTTAAAGCCACATATTTTACACACACGTGCACCACGCGCACACACACGCGCGCACACACACACGCCTCCACACACACACGCCACCACACACACCAAGATTTCAGTAGGTTTGTTCTCAGGCCGTGCTAGATCTGCATGTCATTTCTTTGCAGGAACGCTGTCCTGTGGCGTATACATAACCTGGGAAACACAAAGTGCATATTTCAACCTTGCAGACTACCGCTACCGCTACCATTTTTTGTCATTCCAATTTCATTTGCAGGGCTGTGTGGACTGCAGGCTCAGCAGCCACTGGAGTCTGAAGTGACTCTTGGGACCTCCTCACTGTTCTATATGCAAATGTCCCTGCACCTGGGCAGCAGAGCGGGCTCGCCGACAGTTTAGTTATGCAAATCTGATTGATCGAGAGCATATTGCAGAGGAACACATGCAGGCCTGAGACACTGGCAGCTATATTTCACTGGCTAAATTCCCGAAGAAAAAAATTAAATGCCAAGCATTTTGATGCATATTCGTTTCAACCCCTGGAGTGCAATAGTGTTTATTTCAGTGCGTGTTCAACACTTCGGCTTGATGTTGTTAATGCAGTTTCTTGTGCTGCTGCTGAATTAACAGAAGGCTTATTTTCTTTGTCAAGATGGAGTTGCTGTGATGTCACAGCACAAAAGGTCTGTCAGTTTATTTGAAATAATTCCCCAGGCAAATGGGTAAATGCAGTGTTAAAATATAATTAGGTCCTACTGTACTGAAAAGGGCATCCACTGTGAACTAATATAGAGTGGTACATTTGTATAACTTACTTGCACTTTCATCATTTGAAAAGAAATATTAAAACAAGATATCTGTGATCCCTGTCAGGGAAAGGCCTTTTGCATTTGGGTGAATATAGGAGTTACCGTAATGATACAGAAACCAAAGGACAAGTAATACAAATGCATACAACCATGCTATTAATATTAATATTTTATGTTTTCCAGAATAATACAATTTGATTACACATAATGCTGATCTTGTTCATTATATGTGTATATAGTAGAATGTAAATCACTAGAAAACAGATCTAAAGTCTTTAAACGTTAAATGAAAACAGAAAATAAACATACAATAATATCCATGTAGGTAGATTTTGGTGTGTGCTATTTTCATATAATATATAACAAAACAATTCTATAATAATCTAATACATAGAGTTACAAATTATAGCTATATTTTTCTTTAACTAAATGTGTCTGGTTGTTTAGTCTTACAGTTAAACATTGCTGCAAAAAAAACTTAATCATTTTTCATGCACGGATTTTAAAAATGTTATTTTAGAGGGAGTAGATTTAAAATAAAAAAGTAAACACAATGCTGGTAATAGGCAGAACTGCATTATCTAAAAAAAACGATATGTTAGTTGCTACATTATATAAAAAACAATGTTATTTGCTACATTATATAAAAAAGAGTTTGCGGAAATTCTAGTGGCTGTACAAATATTTAGGTCGAAATTACACCTTTATTGGCAAACTAAGTCTTAGGAAAATGTCAACTTTTAGGACCAGTCTCCCATTAGCAAAACAATAGAAGTTTAATTTCTTCTGTTTTATGATTTTTGCCAAACTGTTTTCTTACAATAGTTAACCGTGTGTAAACATTGAGAAGGTGAGTGGCAGTGAGGAGAATTGGACAGACATTTTGCAGATGGTCAATGGAGGTTCTTCTTGTCCTCCTGGTGAAAATAAGAGCCTTTGTTTGCCCTGCTCCAAAAAAAAATATCCATCTGACAAGCCAAGCCTCGCCAGAGGGTCAGAAATGAAGATCCTGGGAAAGGTCAAGTTTAATCTCTACCCATGATGCCCCAGTGCATCCTTCACAACAGCTGACTAACAAAAGGGGCTCAGCGCTGTGACTGACAGAATTCTTAATTGTATCCACTCATTCATGACAATTTGATTAAAATATTACGCCAAAGTCTCGCCCTCTCTTTGCTTCGATCCTCCAAATCTAATTTTGAATTTTGAGAAAGGAGATTACCTCCACAAGCATGACTGGGATGCCATTAACTTGTACTTAATCTTTATTACTGATGTGAATTTAACATATGTATGGCTTCGTCTCGCTCCAAAGTAACGTCTAGGCAATATACAAGTGGCGGACATTAATTTGCACTTTGATATTCTGTCATACCAAGGCTCTGACTTTCATATATATACTTAAAGGTCTTGTGTTTTAACTCCTTCGGTCCCTTGTAGGGGCTGGATTAGCACTTAGCATGCAATAAAATCCTGGGCTCTTGATAAACCTTTTGGAATTTACTTATGGTAATGCAAGAAATGAGGCACTGCTACGGTTGTGTTACCAGCCAAATTTGAGCAGGAATTTGTCCATGCAAGTCTATGATATGATTAATAGTTATTTTACTTGTTTTTGATGACTTTATCAAAGTTATAAGAAGATGTACCATGTTCACCTGTTTATACATGGAAAACACAGGGAAAGGGCTTCCAGCAGAAGTGGCAGAGAAGAAAGCAGTAAAGTAGTTAAACAAATCTTGTGATAGACACGTGAACAGCACTAAATAGGGGAACGTTGCGATGTACTGTAAGAGAAACTTCTAGTGAGAGAAACTGGGCAGGTTGTGGTCCGAATGTTGCTGGCCTGTTGACAGTATGAAATGTATGTAGATCAGAAAATCACCAATTTACAAGCTGCATGGACAAATATCCCACGTTTTGATGTTAGAGTATGGACGAGTATTTAGTTCCCCCGGAAGCATGGCCAGCATCTCCTAAACGGTGAGAAAGTTCTGCACGTTAGAGAAACGGCGACTTTCTACGTACTGTCCGCGCACGCATGTGTCCGCTTCCTCGGAGATTGGGTGTGGTTGTAGAGCAATGATATCTCACTCTTATTTGTTGGGATTTTTTTATTGCAGTCTAATTAAAAGCTTGGATCCTATTAGTTTCCACAGAGTACCCCAGTGTATTATAATAATCCAAGTATTACAGTGTGAAAAGAATTCGTAAATTAGGCATAAAATCATGTTTCTGAGTTCATTTAAATGAATCTCCAATGTGTAAAATCAATAATTACAGCACTTTACAAAATATCCCACAAAATTCCACCAACAATGTCCCTGTTCAAATGAATGGAAATATTATATACAGGCAGTCCTCGTTTTCCAACGCTTCGTTTTACAACGCCAAAACGGCATATCCAACACTCTTACGACGCTTTGCAAAGTTATTTATGTGTATATAATATATATATTATACTATATTATACTGTATAATATATTATATTGTTATATTATATTATATATTATGTTATATTATATATATAACAGTATATGCACTATATAATTTATGTGTTAGCTGCATATCTTATTGTCTGCGTAAAATATTTTGTGTATTTTAGCATTAAAAATGCCTTCAGGAACGGAACCTTTCATTTAAACAGTGTTCCTATGGGAAAACGGGTTTCGCTTTACAACGATTTGCTATCCAACGCCATTTTGAGTAACGCATTGTGTCGGATAACCGAGGACTGCTTGTACTGTCTGTTTTGTGGTGGATTTGCTTGCATTTTCGCTTAGAAATGCCAGATACTGATAACCAATCACCTGCAAAATGCACATTATACGCTGTGTACTCTGAAGCAAAAGGCTCAGGGAAAATGTGATGAAGTATTTCTTGGGTGTTGGAGTCTATATCCTAAATATGAAACAAAAGGCAAGGATCTCATAGCAGGCGAGGAAAATGGTCTGACCAGGGGCCCGTGGTTCTCATCGGCCCCCAAGTTCTATATTTCCGCACAGATTTATCTCGGGGAGGATCAGGCGACTAACAGTTTTATTTGCACTTTCCGGTGCTGTAGGAAGTGCGCCTCAGCAGTTATTGATTATTATTATTAGGGTAAAAGGCTGAGTTAGGTTACCATATGATCCATTCACTTTTGGGCCATACGGTTCTAAACTATAAGAGCACCTGATGATAACCTGCAGTGAGCATACTCACTTTGAGCTGAAGAACTTTACTGAGTGCCTGTCCCATTTACACTCGCTTGCATCTCGATATTTTAACCCTTTGCAGGCAGTGGTGTCTGCAACTTGTCCTCTGGCAGCAAAAGTGTTAAACACTATCCAAGAAGAGCACACGCATGTGATATGTTTACGATAATGAGTTTTGCGCTATACTAGGAGTACTGTTTTGTATTTGTACACAGTCACAAGAAACTCTGAGATGTCTCTATAGCAATGAAGCATTCCATATAATACACAACAATATCAACTCTCCAGTGAGATGAAACCGTATCCTTATTAAAGGCTCCCATTCTACATACTGTACCATATTGCTTGTATCTCTGAGTTACATGGTTACTTTATATGTAAATCAATGCAAACACTGAAGCAAGTGCATCTTCAATCTATGCATCTAACATTTTCCTGGATATGCGATGCAAACATTTAAGATATAGTATGAAAAAACTAGAGTTAAAATCCAATTGTATGAAGCAAACTAATTCAATGTGTTATTTAATTATTGCTTTTAACAAATTAACATGAATGCCTGAACTGCATAATGAAAAGACTCTGTATCTGTAAAGAAAACACACAGGCACACACACATTCCAATAAATTGTCACTTGTATGGTTGTGCCCTTTGTATTGTTCTTAATGCTAAGGTCATGCCTGGAAGTGAGGTTAATATGTTGCCGATTTAAAAGAAAGCTGAAATACTGCAATGTATTCATCTCCCCTAAATTAAACAATGCAATCCAATTTAACAGAATTAATGATAGATTGCACCAATTATGTGACATGCATGAATACATACTGAACCATTCTGCTTACAATTCTTTTGTACACCGCTGGCTGTTTCTTTAAGAAATGGTAATATGATATTCATGTTGTTGCATTGTTTCTATGCTTTATGAAACCTCCAAAGTGGCATTGAAAATTCAATTTTTTCACTTATGTAGAATAGTAATTTGGTGTTACCCTGGAGAAGAAGAAATACAAAATAGGTCATCTTTGTGAGACATGCATTACATCTGGGGACAAAAATTAGTATCTGTTTATAATGTAGCATAAAATTAGGATCTTACTGTTGCAATCTGATCATACATACTGGATGCCAAGTGGTATACTTAATTTTAGGCAAATATTTACCATTTCCGAACAGTATTCTGGTGGATGTGTTTATGAGAGTGAAATAGCCAACAAAAGCTTGAGTAGTAAGTAGGCTTATACTGGTATTGTTCTCCTGTCTAACAGCCGATAAAACAAAGGCATTTCTCTGGGTTTTGTACACTGCAAAACAAATCACCCTCTGTTCAATATCATTTCATTAATTTTATTTCTAGCTAGCAATGCCATCTGTTTATTTTGACTTGTTCTGGCATTGTCTTTCAGGGTCTGATATTTTTATTTTATTTTTAGAAGCTAGTTTAAGTTCAATCTTAAAAATAAAATATACTGTACAGTCAGACCTGTTTGTAATCCCTGTGTATATGCTCAGTATTGCTCACATAAATAAATATTTATTAAATACCGTTAAATAAAAAAATGTATTATTATTTAATGTAATTTATGGACATATAAAAATACAGTAATAAAGGATATAAAACATTCTGGTAATAGCAATTCGAAATGATAACAGCATGAAATCCAAGTGCTATTATTTTATTGTAATATATGGATATACCGAAATTATAAGGCACTAACGCATAGAATTTGTTCAAGAGATGCTATTGTTCAGGTGATAATGCTATTGATTCTAAATGGTAATAGCATAAATTCTAAGTGGTAGTAATAAGGTCTTTCTGAACAATAGCGTAATCAAACACACCTTCTGCCTCTTGCTCACTGGGAGATGGATTTCACTGGAAGTGCTTTGTATTGCAAAGTAGACATCGAAATGTAACTCCTTCAGTACCGGCGGTGCCTCCAGGCCAGGTGACCAAGCGGTTCTTCCATACAGACGTTACTTACTAGTCGCTTACTAGTATTTATCCCATTTAAGCACTCCCACTCAGTCTGCATGATTTGAAGACCTCACTTTCTTCTTCACATGGGTTATCAAAGCAGAGACTTGTTGTGACTGAGGTCTTGAATGACTTTCTTGTATCACAATAGGGGCTTGCCAACTGCCCAGCATGAAGACCACAGCGGTTACAAATTTAACGTGAAAAAGCAGTTTTTCGAAGACCACAAATTAAGAGGTTACTCGAGTATATCTACAGAACTTAAAACTACTGGATGATTCCGCTATGAAATATGTTCCTACGATGAATATGTAAATGTTGCTTCACCCAATACATGTTCCCCTGTGATTTCACAGCATTAACACATTTATTTTGAGATTTGGGGATGGACATGGGCCCATATTTCCTAGCAGAGCTCTGGCATACATTCCAATGCCGAAAGAAACCTCATAGCCCATTAAAGTGGATGAGCAGCGAGATCCCTTCTGGCACCGAAAGGTATTCTATGGCATAGCACTGCTTAGTAATGAATGCCCTTCATATTATACTGTATGTTACAGTACAATACAACCCAAGGACACTTTAATTTTATTAAATGGACAGACAAAGGCATGTACGAATGGTACAAACAATGTTTATAGTCAACAGCGTTGTGCTCATATGAATTATTCTACTAATCCTTTGGGGGGGATAATATTGTCTCGCTACAATACATGTGTATGTAATCAAGGCATAGAGCCAGATCATTTGGCATGATCAATGATTTTAACAGAGAACGCTGTGGCCCATTCTCTCCTGGGAGAATGCCATGATTCATATTTACAACATTTGATAGAGACCTGCACATGTAACTAGGCAACAGTGTCCTGCCACCATGGACTTAACCTAGTGCAAGGGTTTGTCTTCATGTGAGGTAACACGAAACCTACTGTGTGGTCCCACTCAACACATTTGACTTTCTCTTGGGATGGTATTAACTGCCCTTGATGTCTCAAACCTAATGGAGCTTTGGGTTTAAAATGAAGTGGCAATCCCAGAATAAGAAATCCAAATAAATTCCTGTGCGACAACCAATAAACAATGTGTCTAGGACAAATATGCATTAAATTATGTATTTCAGGACCATCAGGAAGAGATACTTAAAACGGCTAACTGAGCTTTAATTATATTGAAATTTCACATGAAAATCAATATAGATTTCAAAGCAAAAAAAAGATCACAGTCAATGGAGACAAAATGTGTTGATGTGCCAGTAATACCTATCTTTAGCATGGCTTTGCAACACTTAACTTTTGCTTTTCATTCACCTTGCCAATAACAGCTAGCTGCGAATGCCGTCAGTTTATGTAATATTTTAATGTAATTTAATTAAGGTTTCTTCTATGTATCTGGCTATGATGTATTTCTTCCAACTAATTTATTTTATGGGTTATGCATGTGAGCAATACCTTATTACTAAGATACATTGATCACACACCATACTTTTAGGCTAAGTAAATATCACATAAAAAAAAAAACAGGGGAGCCCAATGCTACATCCAATTTGACAAAATATATATGGTAATAAGTATAAAGTGAAATACTTCAATAATAATATTTTCTTGGTCATTTAGTTAAACCCTTTGACCAAAGCGCTTTAAGCCTGCACACCAACGTCAAGGCATAACCAAATATGCAGGTCCTAACACTACACTGTGAGTCTTCCCTTTTACCTCTGTATGAGGGGGAACAACCATTGTTCCCCCTTATACAGAGGTAAAAGGGCAGGTTCACATGCAAGCTTATAGCAGCTCCTTTTGACATCTCTCTCTCTCTCTCTCTCTCTCTCTCTCTCTCTCTCTCTCTCTCTCTCTCTCTCTTATCTCCTGCTCTCTCTCTATCTCTCTCTCTTCTCTCTCTTCTACTAGATCATAATATATATAATATATATATAATGCTGGTGGGTGTTTGGGTTTGAGCTTGCTGGGAATGTGTGTGTAAAGTAAATATCACTCATCATGATGTCACGGTATAAATTAGGCTAGATCCGTATATCCCTTTTCTCAATTTCTGTACTTTACAAAATATCCAATTACTTTTCCAAGACTTGCCCCATGTCCTTAAGGATATATACATATGTCATTTTAATACAATATTACTTATTTAGTGTTTTGCAATTCCTGGCAATAGCTGCTTTTTACATTGAGTGAATTTTTTGCTTACATTTGTAAACAAGGCGAAATTTGTCCTTACCAAAAAATTTGGCAAACTTTAAAGTTAATTTACAGGTGAAATGACGCAATGTTCAGGTTAGAAGACTTGAAGTTTAGCAGAAAGTTGTGAACGTTTTTGTGAGTCACAGTTGAAGACATTTGCACATTTCTAGTGGAGCATTCTCAGTACGGGATACAATTTTAACAGTAATCTCGGAGAATGCCCCTGTGCGTGACGTCAGTTCAGTCAGGTTCATAACAAAAATGTAGCCAGAAAATCGCCTAAACATAACTCAATAAATTGCCAACTGATTAGGAGCAAAAACTACGAAGACTTAATAGGGTGAGCAATTTTATTTTATCATTCAGTTTTTCTAAATCTTTAAAGGAGAAATCCAAGTAGGCGATTTTTTTGTTATTTTTATTTTACACAGGATTGAAGCAGGGGGTCTCCGGAGCTGAACCCCACTAATTTCAGCTCCAGAAACCCACTGCTTCCAGACATACTTACCTCCGCAGGTGGTGCCGGTATCCACTTCTTAAAGCTCCCGCATCACGTGGTGGGCCAATAGGAAGCCTCACCTGATGGTCTCGTCTGCTTAGTTTGCCTCTTTAATGATCATAACAATGATCTTGGTATTAACAGGAAGAATTAAGCCCTGCACTCCAAACTGAGAATCAAGGCTTTTTTGGTCTCTTATGTGGGTCCTGATAGAACGTTAGGATGCCCTATAACATAATATAACAAAATTGTGTGGTACTAAGAGCTATGAAGACAAGTTCCAAAATGAATGAATATTGAATATTGAAATTGAATATAATCTTAATGTAGGATATGATGGTAGAAAACACTATTTTGTCCGGAAAATCTGGATCTCATTGCAATCTTTTAGAAGGGTACTTACTATGGAGTGGTTTGGGCGAAGCCAGATTGGAGATGGCTAAGGAAATTTGTCTTTGTGTAGTAATTGCTTAATTGGGAGTGGACACATTTTTCCATGACTTTGGATAGTATTGGGAGAAGAGAGATCTGTAGTTGGAGACAATGTTTTTGTCCCCACTTTTGAAGACTGGGACACTTCTTGCAGTTTTCCAGGTCTGTATGATATGGCCTGCAGATAAGAGTTGATTGGTTGAGGCAAACAGTATGGCAATGACTGGGGCAGTAAGTCATATGAACGTTGATTGCCGTAGGTCAGGTCCACATTGGCTCTTTACTTTTAATGTTAGGAGCGCATGTTTAATCTCTTCAGATACTGGGACAAATGATAAATTGTGAGCCCTGTTGGGAGGGGTGGGGATGTAGGAGTACTCCCAGGTTGAGCTTCATGGTTGTAGTTTGGGTTACGCTTTGATAGTAGGGAAGTAGAACACCCCACAAAGTATTAATTTAATGTGTTTGCTATGTCAGTGGGATTGATCAGAGTACTATCATCCTTTTTTATATTAGATGGTTGTTGATGGATAGAAGGCTGGAATATGTTGTTGATGACTTTCCAGAATTTTGCTAGATTTTATGTATTTTGGTAAAGATGGTCAGGGTGATATTGGGCTTTTGCGTGTCTTGTTTGCCTTATGCATGTATTCCACAGGCATCTGTAGTTATTAAGATCCTAATGTAGGTCGTGCCAGTTACTTTGTATCTTTTCCATAAGGCATCCATAAAGTGGTAAAGTGCAATAAGGTCAATTGCAACCCAAGGATTCTGTGTAGTGGGGCATGGGTATCACAGAATTTTAAGAACTCTGTTTGGAAATAAAGTACAGAATCGGGGTTAGGTATCAGGCTGATTCTCTACCAAGGGCAGATAAGATCAGCCAGAAACTGTTTTGGGTTAAAGTTTCTAAATGTTCAAGAGAGTATGACTTTAGGGCTCGACTTGGGTGGTTTTGATTTTCCTTACACAGTACACTATTGCATGGTCACTGAAAATGTCAGTTAGGATACCAAAGGATTGGATTCTGTTGGAACAAGAGGATAGAATCCAATCTAGCAAGGAATGGGTGCAAGATTTTAGCCCGGAATTCCAGACTGGTCAAGTCATACACCTCGGGATCAATAGCCCATCTGGTGTTATGTCTTTGAAGGAGGAGTTTTCCCTGAGACTGACCTTTGCCATTTGTATGTCACTCCCCTTGTCTTCTTCACTAGAGGCACTGGACATGAAAACTTTTTCTGAGTCCCAGTTCACCGGTGCCGAGAACGAGAATGAACAGCCAACTACGGGCTCCACGTCTGAAAGGGACCATTCCATTACCTATGAGGTACCTGGAAATGGGGCAGAGTGGCTACTGCAAGCCCTGTGTCAACTAGGGGCATCTACTCTTTTACCCCCTGGAGATTTGTTGTGTTTAACCCCAAACGTGAAGTCTCCTCTTTTCCCGTAACTTTTTTCCCTCAAGGCTGGTTGTGCTCTTTTCCAGAGGTGGCGCTCCTGACTTCTAGCACTGATGGGAATGGAGTTGAATCAGTTACAGGTTTATTTGTAAAGTCATCTGTTGTTTCTTACATCTGGAGAGAAGCTAGTAGCTGTGTTTCTCTGTTGGTCGCCATATAATATGTTGTGATATATTCTGCCATACTGTGAAAGCATTAGCATGGAATCCTATCATCTGTAACATTGCGATATCTTGCTTAGCCACAACAGCCACTGCATCATGTTCTCATTTAAAATGTTTTGACCAAAATTAATATAATGTGACCAGGTCTTAGAAAGAAATGTCTGCCGTTCTTTATAAAGCTTGTGAACAACAGCATCGACAAAGATTTGTTTAGACAACCTGCACAAAAAGTACAGTAGGTTTACTTAAGTTAAAAAATAATAATGTCGTCTTTGTATTTTATTGAGCGCAAGTTATTTTCTCTTGTACCTATCTTAAATATTGTAATTGTAGAATATCTACCATAGATTCATTAGTGTATGTGTCATGTATTTATATTGTACTATATTGTAAAGTTAGAAGCACAGACATATTTATCTGTTCTTTTCATTTGTTTAGCACACTCAGGGGGCGCTGCACTAAGCAGCGAGAAAAGCGCTTTATTGGCCTTAAAAGGTATTTTTCCAGCCCTGCTAGCAAAACACGTCCGATCAGGCAAAAAACGGCAAAGCGCGCTGTTTTTTGCTAGTCAGCGGGATTCTCTAAGCGGCGACAACTGAATCGTGCTTTAAAAGCACACCAGAAAAATGCGCCAGCTAAAGGCAGGCGCAAAAGAAGCTGGAGATAGATAAATAATCTTTGTTTATCTTTTTTCAGGCACACCATTCATTTAGTGATATACGCGCTCCAGCGCCGGATCCATAACGTTCCTATGGAATATAATTTCCAGATGAACTGGATAGGACATAGGGGCTAGTGAGGTATAATGATGTAAAGTCTCTGAAAGGACCAATAATCCCTGAAGGGCAGGGCTAGTGGGAAAACCACAGTCACATCCTCATTGAGATGGTCCGTAGACGCACAGCAATCAATAAGAAATAGAGAGCAGTGATACTCACACATTGCACCCTGTCCTGTTGTCCTGATAAGAGTGCAGCAAAGTAGAGTTGCTTATGCTGGAGAGAAAAAAGGAAAACACCTGCGCAGCCAATTGATTGGGTCACCAGAGGGTAGAATAAAAAAATGTTCCTTTATTAATCCATATTTAAAAGAGAGAGGAGGTAAACATCCTCCAACGCATTTCGTGTATAGAAATACACTTTATCAAGGATGATTAAGGGTTTAGGGGACATTAGATTATCTTTCTTTATTCTTCTTATTCTTCTGTATTGTTTGTAGCAACGGAGGACATGGACGGTGAGTGCAAGATTTATTTACTTTATTTATGCTGCTTAATGTTGTACTTTAAATCGGCAAATGCACTATTATCCATATCTGGATAATAGTAATTTTGACCATTATTGTACTGTATGTGTTAGGGGGCGGGCGGGGAAGGGGGGGGGTGTATTTATTTAAAAGTATTTATTTATGTATTTTTTGTTTGGGCACAGGTTTGATACCGCAGGCCAGCGGAGACCCCCGGACACCCGCCGGGACAACCCGAGGGCCACCGCCGGCCTATAGTATCATTCCTGTGCATAAAAAAAATTAAGATATTTTATGTATGTTAGGGGGTATAGGGGTTGTTGGGGGCACAGGGGTGAGTGTGTTATGTATTGCAATGTTTATTGGGGACAATTGTCCCCAATAAAAATGTTATTGCGCCTTAACCCCTTCATTGCCTTAGCAGATAGCCACTACGGTAATGAAGCTGCTTTAATGTATTTTTTTTTTAATAGTGTGCGGGAGAAGGGGGTCTCCTGAGCTGAACCACTTTGATTTCTGGCTCAGGGACTCCCTGCTTCTTGAGTTACAGGCCCCGGTATGGGGCATCTGATACCAGTGTCGCCGCCATTTTTAAAGAGTCCGCGTCACATGACGCGGGATATTTAAATAATGGAGGAGATACCAGCACCCCATATCTGGGCCTGTAACTCAGGAAGCAGGCGGTCCCTGAGCCAGAAATCAAAGCGGTTCAGCTCAGGAGACCAAAAGTAAAACAAAAGGAACTCGGGCGCTAACTCAATCACACAATATTACCGTAACTACGAACGCAGCTGCCCTCCCCTTACACAGGGAGAATGGGGGGAGAATGTAGCTGCCCTCCCCTTACACAGGGAGAATGGGGGGAGAATGTAGCTTGTAGCTGCCCTCCTCTTACACAGGGAGAATGGGGGGAGAATGTAGCCGCCCCCCCCTTACACAGGGAGAATGGGGGTGAGGATGTAGCCTACCAGTCTGCTGCAGCCCCAATGGGATCTATTAAAGACCCTTCGTACATACAGAAAAAACACATAAAAGGGGGAGCAAGGGATTAGATAGTCAATAATAATAAATATGAATATATATGCAATCTCGACCAGTGGGGGTAGGGAAAATAGCACAAATATATGATCTTACTACTCACACAGCCATGTGTAAGTAAATACACAACAGGGGTATCTTTGCTTGTCTTGTCTTTGTCTTTACTTGTCTTTATCTTGTCTTTGCTTTTGACTCTTCTATGGAAATCCTTGTCCAGATGGTCCTCTGATCCTCCCAATAACATATACACAATGTGTAGGGAGCAAAAGATTAGACAAAATACTTTCGCAATATAGCAGGGGGATCAGCCAGGGGAGGTTTAGAGTGAATAATGCAAATAATATCACAATACTCACACGGGCATGTGTAAGTACAAACACAACAGGGGGTTTCTGTTCCTTTAAAGTGGATCCAGAGATCTCTATCCCTTCAGTAATGATATTCCTCCAGGTGCCAGACACAGCTCACACCCACGTGATCCCAATAAGATGTATATGAGATGTGTTCAATAGTGGATAAAAGTGCATTATTTCACACATATATAACAACCAAACTCACATGTACAACAGCCCAAATCAACAACACCACTGACCATGTGCAATGCAGCATATAGGATCCTAGGCGCCGCGTCCAGAATACAGGATCATGCAGGAGATCTTCAAACACAGCACACTCAGTCAGCAATGGAGGCTTCAATGGGACAAACTTCCTTCAGTGTATGAGCAACATGTTTCGCCGATGCCACGGCTTCATCAGGCTCTGTCTGCTCAGGAGACCCCCTGCTCCTGCACACTATTAATACAATTATATTAAAGCAGCTTCATTACCAAAACGGATAACCGCTACGGTAATTCTTTTTTATTGTTATGTGTGATTTGATACTAGTGTAGATGAGTAGAGGGTCTCCTGAGCTGAACCGCATTGGTTTCAGCCTCGGGGACCCCCTACTTCATGAGATACAGGCCCCGGTATGGGGTGCCAGTGACCCCCTGCAGGATTTAAATCCCCCGGTCACGTGACGCGGGAGCTTTAAAAGCACAGGGGATACCGGCACCCCATAATGGGGCCTGTATCTATGAAGTAGGGGGGTCCCCGAGGCTGAAACCAATGCGTTTAAGCTCAGAAGACCGCCTGCATATGTACACTATTCTTAAAATGTATATTTATACTATACGATCGCCTGTAAGAGCCGTGCATGGAGACGCAGCGTCTTCATGCAGCTCTTACAGGCTGGTTTTTTTCTATCAGCTATCGCGCTTTACAAGTTTAAGCACGATAGCAGGGGGGAGGTGGGAAAAATCAGCTCGTGCGATTGGGCAGACTTTTGCTCGGCCGGAAGAAAATGCCCAGAACGTGTAAGTGAATCCCGCTTTTTATCGGCCGAGCAAAATGTTTCCAATCGGGAGCAAAACGCGCTGCTTAGTGCATAACCCCTCAGTGTTGGTCCTTTTTAATACATTGGAGCATATATAAAAAATCGGTGGTATTGTAAAGATATATACGCATGAGATACCCAGCGTCATTTTACCAATTCACTTTGTTTAAACCTCACTGCTTTCTTTCTGAATTTCAGATGAGAAGAAATTAAATCTGGCCACAGAGAAACAGAAATAAATACGTGTATCATTCACCTGATTTCAATTGTGCCTCTCTTTGTACCTCAGCCAAATCTTTTTGTACATTAAAAATTGGTCAGGGATGATAAGATTCCATTTTCATGGCTGGTAATGCAGAACGGGTGAAAGAATACAATTACAGACCCCTGAGTAAACTCGGGGAATGTCAACTTGATGTAAATGATCAAGTGTCGATAAAGTGGGGTGTGCAGGGCAATATTCAACATCCCTGCATCCCTTCAAGGGTATTAACCCTTTTGCGCAGCAATGCATTGCAGGCCCCTGTGGCAGGGAAAGGGTACGGCCAGCTCCGAGATTCACACAGCACTGGGAGTGATATCATTCAGTTTCCATTGAGCCAGACTCTGTGTGGTGTTGGAAACTCAGGTTCAGAACAAACAATGCTTCTAAACATCAAAATGCTTCCAGGAATACTGCCGGCCCGTGGACCACACCTTCAAAAGCCACACCAACATAATACCAATCTGCATCCTGACATGCAGATCCCCAACAGGCCGATGCCCCAACATGCAAATCCCCAACATGTAGATCCCCCAACATGCAAATCCCCAACATGTAGATCCCCCAACATGCAGATCCCCAACATGTAGATCCCCCAACATGCAAATCCCCAACATGCAGATCCCCAACATGCAGATGTATGTATGTATGCATTTGTCTTTATTTATATAGCGCCATTAATGTACATAGCGCTTCACAGCAGTAATGCACGTGACAATCATATAAATAACAAATAAAATAAATAACACATAAAGGGGAGAAGCGCTTCAGACATAAACGTAACATTTAGATAAAGGACTCCCTGCTCCGAAGTGCTTTCAATCTAATCTAGATCTCCCAACATGTAGATCTCCCAACATGTAGATCCCCCAACATGCAGATCCCCCAACATGCAGATCCCCCAACATGCAGATCCCCCAACATGCAGATCCCAAATATGCAGATCACCAACATGCAGATCCCTCAACATGCAGATCCCCCAACATGCAGATCCCCCAACATGCAGATCCCTCAACATGCAGATCACCCAACATGCAGATCCCCCAACATGCAGATCCCTAACATGCAGATCCCTCAACATGCAGATCCCCCAACATGCAGATCCCCCAACATGCAGATCCCAAATATGCAGATCACCAACATGCAGATCCCTCAACATGCAGATCCCCCAACATGCAGATCCCCAACATGCAGATCCCCAACATGCAGATCCCCAACATTGTACAGTATTTCATACATTGTTTGAATTGAGTAAAATCTCTCTTACCTCCAGCAGCCTGTTTTTCTCCGGCCCTGTGTGCCTGTGTGTACGTGTGCCAGTGTGTCTGTGTGTAAGTGTGCCAGTGTGCCAGTGTGTAAGTGTGCCAGTGTGTCAGTGTGTCAGTGTGCCAGTGTGCCTGTGTGCCAGTGTGCCAGTGTGTCAGTGTGCCAGTGTGTAAGTGTGCCTGTGTGTAAGTGTGCCAGTGTGCCAGTGTGTCTGTGTGTAAGTGTGCCAGTGTGTAAGTGTGCCAGTGTGTCTGTGTGTAAGTGTGCCTGTGTGTAAGTGTGCCAGTGTGTCAGTGTGTAAGTGTGCCAGTGTGTAAGTGTGCCAGTGTGTCAGTGTGCCTGTGCACCTGTTTAGCTGTGTGCCTGTGTGTTTGTGTGTTTGTCTGCCTGTGTGTTTATGCACCTGTTTAGCTGTGTGCCTGCGTGTCATTGTGCCTGTGTGTCTGTGTGCCTGTGTGTCTGTGCACGTGTTTAGCTGTGTGCCTATGTTCCTGTGTGCCTATGTGTCTGAGTGTTTGTGTGCCCATGTGTTTGTGTGCCTGTGTGTCAGTGTGCCTGTGTGTCAGTGTGCCTGTGTGCCAGTGTGTCTGAGTGCCAGTGTGTCTGTGTGCCAATGTGTCTGTGTGCCAGTGTGCCAGAGTGCCTGTGTGCCAATGTGTCTGTGTGCCAGTGTGTCTGTGTGCCAGTGTGTCTGTGTGTCAATGTGCCAGTGTGCCTGTGTCAGTGTGCCAGTGTGGCAGTGTGTCGGTGTTCCTGTGTGCCAGTGTGGCTGTGTGGCTGTGTCAGTGTGCCTGTGGTCCTGTGTGTCAGTGTGCCTGTGTGCCTGTGTGTCAGTGTGCCTGTTGTGTCAGTGTGTCAGTGTGCCAGTGTGTCAGTGTGCCAGTGTGTCAGTGTGCCAATGTGTCAGTGTGTATGTGTGTCTGCGTGCCAGTGTGCCTGTGTGCCAGAGTGTCAATGTGCATGTATCAGTGTGTCAGTGTGTCTGTGTGTCAGTGTGTCAGTGTGCCTGTGTGTCAGTGTGCCTGTGTGTCAGTGATGGTGTGCCTGTGTGTCAGTGTGCCTTTGTGGCAGTGTGCCTGTGGCAGTATGCCTGTGGTCCTGTGTGTCAGTGTGTCAGTATGCCTGTGTTTCTGTGTGTCTGTGGTCCTGTGTGTCCGTATGCTTGAGTGTCTGTGTATCAGTGTGCCTTCCTGTCTGTCAGTGTGTCAGTGTGCCTGTGGTCCTGTGTGTCCCTGTGTCAGTGTACCTGTGTCAGTATGCCTGTGTGCCAGTGTGTCAGTGTGTCAGGGGGCCTGTGTGTCAGTGTGCCTGTGTGTCAGTGTGCCTGTGTGCCTGTGTGTCAGTTTGCCTGTGGTCCTGTGTGTCAGTGTGCCTGTGTGTCTGTGTTTCTGTGTGCCTGTGTGTCAGTGTGCCTATGTGTTTGTATGTCTGTGTCCCAGTGTGTTTGTGTGCCTGTATGTCAGTGCACCTGTGTGTTTGTGTGCCTGTGTGTTTTGTGTGTTTGTCACACTTGGCTGTGTGGGTTAGGGTAGCATGAATAATTACAATTATATGTATTAATGTTGTATTACGGTGTACACTGTTATCTTTTTGTATTTTATGAATTCTCTTGTTGGATTTGACTTGGATATGTTTTATTTATGATTAAACTTATTTGAATTATACTGTATATAAAAATGCTAAAAATAAGACTAATTGATTTATTTTAAGACAGAGTGTGGGGGTGAGGCTTACAGAAGTCACCAAAAGCTTCACCAGTCAGCCAAGTCCGTGGTCTTCTTGATGTGTTCAGACCTATCGTGGGACGCGGCGCTGCTGGTTCTACCAACCTGCCTGTAATTGGAGATTTTGCTTTGTTCCTGTATCCTTTGTTTTGAGAGAATAAATTGTCTATCACAATCAGTATGTGTAATCTTTATTTCACACGATGTGTTACTGACTCAGACCCCAGTTGTCATGTATTGCACAACTTGATGGCACATTCTAAATAATCATAATCGCACAACATTGCTCACTTTGTTTTTATAAAATTTTGTGCGCACACTGAGCCCCAAAACAACTGACAATAGGATTTTTTACATGAAAAACAGCAAGAAAAATGCTTATTCCTTAAACTGCGTTCGTACGGCTGCTCGCCATGAATAAGCCCCTTTATTGGATGAGTGTCAGGGCAGGCCGGCCATGAGGTGAACGTAGGGCGCAAAGGTCCTCGGGTGCATTAATAATAATTATTATTTTTTCCTCTTTTTATTTTTTATTTATTTATCTTTTTCTTTATTATTTTTCTTTTTTTTTGTCCGGTATTTTGGCGCCCTATTATATTTATTTTGCATCGTGCTGGGGTGCGGTCACAACCCCGAAAGCCACTGTTTATTCTGGAGCGCTAATTTTAAGTTTCGCCTAGGGCGCAGGAAACCCATGCGCCAGCCCTGAATATATGGAGAGACGGTGGAGGAGTGCAGAATAGGGACATTAACGCAAATAGGACTTCCCGTGCGATATTCCCCCGACCCGCACTGTCACCATTGAATAGATAACCCCCAAGGAGTTACACTGATCCCACTTCCCACTTCAAAGACAGTGTAACACGGCCCCCGTTCTCCCTTACACGTGTATTTTGCATGTGAAATGTTCTCTCTGGTCTCCACTCCATTCAGTGTAAGATTTAGAAACTTTAGTCCCTCTGAAAATACTTTCCTAATTTAAAACCTGCAGAACCAGGCTGACTTTCTCATTTATTTCAGAATTATCAACAGAGCTGATTAAAGAAGCTATCAACTTCAGTTGTTCTAGTCATGTAACTGTGTACATCATTTTAATTTCACATTTCCAATGTTTTTTTTATGTGCTCGGAATAAATTATTGAAACATTTTATTTATCTATCCCCGTGACATGAATACGTTTCTTCCTAAATAAATGGTTTCCAATCTGTTTTTCCTTTAGCTTAAGAAAAGACCAATTGTGTTCTGCTCAATACCACTCTGTGGGGTCAGCTGTTACTATGTCCCTTTCTGTCTTCAAGGGAAAGGAATGAATAGATTGTCAGTAAAAGAGATGACGGAGCAAGAAACTGGAGAGCACGCTTTGCTTCGGAAACTAAGGATGCACATGTTCAATAACAGGGTAGTAGATACATGGAGCAGCTTCCAGCGGAGGCAGCAATGTCAAATACAGTAAATAATATCAAAAAAATGCTTGGGATAGTCACCAGGAAAAGATACATGCAGAAGAGATAAGAGAAAGTCTCAGCTGGTCTAAGTCTAACCCTTATCAATGACACATATCCGATTGGTTTGAATCTGATGCTATTTTTGCCCCAAAGCCGGGACATTTTGGTATGGGACCCCTTTGACATTACGGGGTGCGGTGCAGATGCCAACAGCTGGCAGTGCGGGGAACAGAGGAAACGTCAACTGATGGCAGGATGGGGAGGGGCGCCACGGACGGAAGCCGGATCCCATCAACTTGACATCGGCGGCACTTGTGTCCTGGGCAGCTCGGAGATGGCGATTACATGCCAGGCCATTTTGACTTGTTTTATACCATTAAAAAAGGTTTCTACATGAGAGAAGAGGCTGGGTGCGCTTCGGTGTCTGTCTGGGAAGAACTCGCTGCACCTCTACCGCGCCCATGATCATTTTAATACCAGATATTAATTATTTTCTCTCAGTGTATTACTTTATATATTATGCATCAAGGGGATAAACTTGCGTGCCCCCAGGGGGGGGGGAGAATTTCTAGGGGGGCGTGGCGGTTACAGGGGCCCCGCGCTATTCCCAACGGCATTTAAATGAAATGCCGGGGGAGGCGTGAGGCCTCTGTAACTCACTTACCTGCTCTCTGCTGGGTCTTCGGCGATGCGTCACCATGGCAACGCACGTCAAATGACGCAGCGGGGTCACATGACATCACATAACCCACAACGTCATTTGACGCCGAGTCATTGGAGGGGGGTGGGCGCGAACAATTCAGCTCCTGGGCAAGGGGGGCGCAGCTCAAGAAGGCTCCGGTGAAATAAGACTTTCTCCAATTGTGTTGAATACACACGAACACAGGACATGGAGCGCAAATAATTCCAAGTATATATAGCCTAGCCTTCCGGCAGCTACTTCTTTTTCTTTGGCCTTTCCTCTGTCAGTCCTGTTAGTGCAGGCAGTGGAAAGGTTAATTCCTTCCGTAGGCCCGGTGTGTGTATTACAGCCTTGGATGATGTAATCAGTATTCAAGGGCGGGCCTAGCAAATTCTGAGGATGTCAATCTGAGGGGTGGATGCTGGTTGGAACACACCCTGTATGTGAGGGCCTATCAGTATCCAGATCTGGCTTGCTATGAGTCAGAGTTACAGACACTTCCCAAAGATTATAAATTCTGACATTCTCCCAAATTATCATTCTGTTCAGTTCAGTCCAAAGAATGGAGTTGTAGAAGAAGAGAGGAGTCTCTTCCTCCCACCCATGAGGGGATGGGAGGGAAGAGGAGTAGGCCTGAGTCAGGGCTCAGACTATGAGGAGAAAGCGTTATAGGAGATGTTGAAGCTACAGCAATTGAAGAATGCCTGTTTCTCTGTCATGTTGAACTGCCTACAATAAACCATCAGAAAAGCCAATGCTGTCTGTAACTGTCTCTGTTGTATGGAGGAACGTCAGTAGGGGTCCATCCCCTGAACAACCACAGAGGATTCCTGCTGGCTGGAGGCGCTGCACCCATTGAGACCAAGGTAATCTGTCCTTCCTGTCCTGTTTCGCCCCACACCACTCAGCCCTCCTGTTACCAACAGGTATGCACCATCACACAGCGTAGCAAGAAAATGCATACCCACCCCTATCTCACTTAGGGGCAGGGGTAGATGGGCTACATATACATAAAAAAAGAGAAGGGAACATAGTGCACAAAGTAACAGTGGTAAGGGAAATTAGGCTCAAAAAGAGAATGCTCGCCAGAAACTGGACAGGGCCTCGAGGCCGAGGTGGGAATTAGAAAACACCGACCTAGGAGACACGAGGTCGCGTCCAGTGTGCAGGTTCGTAGTGGTGAATAGCTGGGTCAGAGTAGGAGAATGTAGGATAGCTGAAGGCACGCCATGGTCGAGAATTGGAGAGAGCAGGGTAGTAGACAGGAACAAGGCAATACAGGACAAGGTGAGGCAACAGTGAATGTGACTAGCACACGCCACAAGGCTTATGCTCAGCCAACTTCCTGGAGGAAGAGGCTGAGCCTAAATAGCAGGATTATAAAATCAGGTGCACGGCTGCACAGCAAACAGGAATCAGGCGGGAGCCAATCAGGCAACCGGAGCTTGACGGGGGCGGAGCCTGCATCTGATCCACACAACATGGTATTGAAGTAATGCAAGCAGAATGAGGTTACAAACCTCCTACATCAAGTAATGGAATATCAGCAGATGATCCAAAGAGCAAACAGCAAGTCCTCCACTCAAAGAGATAAGAGAAAACCGACCCCAGTGCAATGCACAGTAATTGAACATATTACACTCACAAACATTGGATAAAACAAGCACCAAAGGTACAGGAGCACCACCGGAGACACACACCGTCCCTATACTCCCCCCGAACAGAATTGCAATGTCACTTCCTAGGTAAAGGAGTGGGGATTGAAGATCTCTCTACCCGGTGCAGTCCCAAATCTCATGGCATGCCATGTACTACGCGTTTTATTCGTAATGAACTTCCTCAGGGGCCCTGATCCTTCAGAGAAACTGTCCTTAAATAATCCACAGAAAGAAAAGTATGCGCAGTCCCAAAAATCCCTCTGTATTCAGAAAGCGATGGTATCCCTCTGCTGCTCCCACTCTCCCGTGATCAGCGGGGTCAAACCGGAACATATACACAAGAAGGAAGCGCAAAAAAGGAAAAACCATCAGTCAAAATTGAAAAACTTTATAAATTGATTCAATATTACATAAAAATCACACAAATATATTACATGATATAATAAAAAGATCCTAATAGATCTAAGACCCACACAGTCTATGCACTAAAGGGGTATTCCCAAATCACAACCCCCTCAGAACTATAGATGGAAAAGGGTGAAAAAAGAGATGTTCCTGCTTACCTATGAAAGGAACACACCCCGTGCAGGACTGGTGAGTATCCGCTACTGGCTGGGCTTCCGTCGTCACGTCCGCTCCCCACTGCGTGATGGCGTCCCCTCTACGCGTTTCACGTCATATGGTTACCTCCTGAAGAAGCGTCATATGACGTGAAACGCGTAGAGGTGACGCCATCACACAGTGACGATAGTAGTATTGAGTGACATCATGGCACAAGTTGGAAAAAACACAATATATGCACTTTATCCTCATTAATGGTATGTCAGTGGTTTTCAACCCATTTTTGGTCAAGGAACCCTAGAATTAGATTATGAAATTCTGGGGAACCCCAACCCTCTCCCCCATCTCTTGTCTATCCTTTCTCTTGTATCCACTCCCCGTTTCTCGTGTTTCTCCCCCCTTCCCCGTCTCACACTCTCCCCCTTCCCCATCTCACACCCCCTGACACTCTCCCCATACGCTCCCTCTCCCCCTCTCTCCCCCTTCCGCTCCCTCTCCCCCTTCCGCTCCCTCTCCCCATCTCACACTCTCCCCCTTATGCTCCTTCTCCCCTCTCACACTCTCCCCCTTACGCTCCCTCCCCCCTCTCACTTTCACCCATACGCTCCCTCTCCCCCTTTCACACTCTCCCCATCTCACACTCCCTCTCCCACTCTCCCCCTTACGCTCCCTCTCCCCCTCTCACACTTTCCCCGTCTCACACTCCTTCTCCCCCTTACGCACCCTCTCCCGCTTTCACACTCTCCCCCATACGCTCACTCCCCCCTCACACACTTTCCTCCTTACGATCCCTCTCTCCGTCTTACACTCTCATCTTACGCTCCCTCTTCTACACACACCTACACACCCAGCTACACACACACCTACCTACACACATACGCACACACCTGTTTTTTTTTAAATTTCATTTTTTAAGGGAGCTGCCGGCACCTGAGAATGGCAGAGAGCGCGCTCACATACACACACCTCTTTTACCTTGGGGCTTGCAGTGCTGCACCAAGCCGAAGCTCCTTCCTCCTGTCGGATGGAAGTTGAACACGTCTTCCAGCACCGACAGAAGGAGGGAGAGGAAGGATCGCAGTGACCGAGCGGCTGCCGCTGCTGAGCTGAGGAGCCGCTGGGACACTGCTGCGTGGGGCACTGCCACTGCCCCAGCGGGCCTGGGACAGCTGTGAGAGTTGTCCCCGCTGTCCCCCCCTGGCTGACGCGGAGTCCCTGGTTGAAAATCACTGACATAAGCACTGTGAATAAAGAGAAAGAAAACAGTGAATACAACACATAATATTTCTTATTTATTTATACACAAATATTAAAATTCACTTGTAATGTTACTGAAAGCATATCTATAAAATGGATACAAAAATACCAAACCAGAGAAGAACTCATATTTAGGAAATATGATAGTATATTACAAAAATAACAGAATATTTTTTTTTTAATTAACCCAAACCCTTTTTGTAAAAATTTTACAAAATGTTTACCAATTATTTTTTTACAATTTAAAAAAAAAAAGTTATTGATTCATTTTTAAAGGCTGATTGGGGCTAAATATAGTACACATTGATAAGCAATATGTAATAGACATACGAAAATGTTACATAGTAGATGAGGTTGAAAAAAGACATCCATCCATCAAGTTCAACTTATGCTAAATTTATACAACAGATACTGTATCCTATATCTATACTTACTTATTGATGCAGAAGAAGGTAAACAAAAAATTAATTCCTGACTCCAAGAATTGGCAATCAGATTACTCCCTGGATCAACATCCTTCCCATGTTTACTTATTTGGTATATCCCTGTATAACTTTCCTTTCTAAAATGATGTCCAACCTTTTTTTGAACATATCTATTGTATCTGCCATCACAGTCTCCCATGGGAAATGAATCCCACATTTTAACTGCCCTTACTGTAAAGAACCCTTTCCTTTGTTGCTGGTGAAATCTCCTTTACTCAAACCTTAAGGGATGGCCCCGAGTCCTTTGTGCCATTTGTAAATGAGTTCCACCTGAATGATCATAAAGTGGGTCTCTGATATATCTATAATGCTGAAAGAAAGCAAAAAAATAAAATGGTAAAAAATAAATGTAATTAAAAATAAACAAAATATATATTGGGCGTCATCTGGATTGGGTGTCTGATATTATTGTGTATTTTGGATCTTGCTTTTCATATGGACTCTATCTGTGGTTAGTTTTTATGTTTCTAGGTTATTTAAACAAGGATAATACAGAAACTGGTGTTAACTCGGTTCAGCAATCAGATAGGAAACAGGGCAACACGGATTTCTGCAAAAAAAACCTATTTATTGGGCCAAGTAACGACGTGACGTTTCAGCGGGCACTGCTGCCTTTCTCACTTTTGGCTGTGCCCACCGAAACGTCACGTCGTTACTTGGCCCAATAAATAGGGTTTTTTTTTGCAGAAATGCGTGTTTCCTATGTGATTGCTGAAACTTGGAGTGTAGACAGGGATTCCCTGTACGAGGAGCCGGTGAATGTAAGTATCTCTTGTTTATATCGTTAGCTTAGTTCTAACATCTTTGGTACCAGAAAGGCCTACAAAATATCCACAGAACTTGTACTGTATGTGAGAGGAAGGGATTGTGCCCCTTTCTAAATCTATTCCCTGATTTCCATTCTGTATTAAAGCAACAATCCCCCCAGAATTTAATGTATTTTTAACCTTAAAGGAGCAATTCATGCACTTTTTTATTTATTATTTTTTAACATGGGATTGTGTGAGGACGTTTCCGGAGCTGAACCCCATTCATTTTATCTCCGCACTGTTTCCAGTCACGGCCGGCTGACCTGAGGTCCCCGGCCCGTATTGAGTTTAAGAACCTTATAGGTGCCCCGGACAACCTGAGGTCCCCGGCCCGTTTTACGTTTAGAAACCTTGCAGACCCCCTGCTTTACCTCTGAAGGGGGTGCCGGTATCTCGGCCAAGTTTAAAGCACACCGTTCACATGGGCCAATAGGAATCCAAGCTGGATGACGTCATGGCTTCCTATTGGCCCGCTGGGCAGGAGAGCTTTGAAAAGCCGACATAATGTGAACCCTGCTAGCTGAGTCGAGGGGCTACTGGCGCCCTCTACAGAGGTCTGTCTCTGGAAGCAGGGGGTCTCCGGAGCTGAAATTAATGGGGTTCAGTTCCGGAAACCCCCCGCTTTAATCACATGTTAAATAGAAAAATAATTGCAAAATAAATCACCTGTTTTGACACGCACAAAAACTCAGACATGGCCGGGGTGTCACGTCATCGTCCGAAGATGTTGCAGCTGAGTATGTCCGTGGCCATTTTATGTCCGGGGGCAGATACTGTATAGACCCGTTGCCGGAGCCGCTGGAGCCGTGGGGTCCCTGCACATCGGGGACCCCAGAGCTGCTCCAGGTAAGGAAGAAAGAAAAAGGTTGAGCAGCATGGACTGATTATTTAGCATGTTTTCCAAGTAAATCTATTCTGTCAGAAGTTTACAGCAAGCAGATCTGATTTCACTGTTACTATGTAACCCAACGGATGCTTCCGTAATCATGTTACTCCAATGGAAAGTGAGAGCATAGGAGTCATATGTTACCATGAGCAGGGGCATAGTATTAAACCTGTATGGTGGTCTGGACGAAACCCTTTTCTCTCTACGAGTAAAGTGAAGCTCAGCAGCTCCATATTTACCACTTTTGTCTTATTAAAAATGTATAGTCAGCTGTGTGCTGCCCACTGCTGTGAAAAAAACAAAAACACAATTAGGAAGGGCATCTGCTTTAAAGTAAATGGGAAAGAAGAACTGGAAGTCATCCAAGAATGAGAAGAAGTTTGTTCTGTGTCCTTGTACCTTCATCAGAAGCCTCATTCTGGGAGCAGAGCGATGTTTATGCCCCTACATTGCAGATCTAGCCACATTAATATTCATGCATTGGCACGATTCAAAAAAGAATGATTTTCTCAGATGAAGGAACTGGAACACTTAAAAGAGCAAATGATATATATTTATGTTAACAAAAACTCAATCATTCTGAGCAACAACGGAGATTACTAGAAGGGACAAATCTTTAAGGTATCAGACACTTTTTACCCAATCCTAATGCAGTATTGGATTTCCTGTCTTATTCATGTTATGTTTGAATTGCCTGCTTCATAAATGTCGCCATCCTACTGGGGACACCTAATTATGCTAATACAACATTTACAAATTCTACCATGAACCTTTGTCAGAGAAAGCATCTTCCTGCTACGTCCTCATCCACACAAAGTGCGGTCCCAAAGAAAAAGTTACTTTATCTGTGGATAAAGGGGTCGCCTGTGTTGGCCAATCCGGTTTGGGTGTGTGAGGGAGCGACTAAGGTTAGGAGGGCGGGAATTATGAACCAGTCAATGAGAGCAGCGCCTACCTCCCCCTGCTCTCAGTACCAGCATGCTACCTCCCCCAGATCTCAGTACTGGCTCCGTACCTCCCCCCGCTCCCAGTACCAGCACGCTACCTCCCCCAGATCTCAGTACTGGCTCGCTACCTCCCCAAGCTCTCAGTACCGGCATGCTACCTCCCACAGATCTCAGTACAGGCTCGCTAGCTCCCCAAGCTCTCAGTACAGGCTCGCTACCTCCCCCTGCACTCAGTGCCGACTTGCTACCCCCCCAGCTGTTAGTACCGGCTCGCTACCTCCCCCCGCTCTCAGTGCTAACTCGCTACCTCCCCCCGCTCTCAGTGCTGGGTCACTACCTCCCCCTGCTCTTACTGCCGGCTCGCTACCTCCCCCAGCTCTCAGTACTGGCTCGCTACCTGCGCCCAGCTGTCAGTGCCGGCTCACTACCTCCCCCCGCTCAGTACCGGCTCGCTACCTTCCCCCTATCTCAGTACCGGCTTGTTACCTTTCCCCAGCTCTCAGTGCCGGCTCGCTACCTCCCCCAGCAGCTCTCAGTGCCGGCTCGCTACTTCCTCCAGCTCTCAGTACTGGCTCGCTACTTCCCCCAGATCTCAGTACTGGCTCGCTACTTCCCCCAGCTCTCAGTACTGGCACGCTACCTCCTCAAGCTCTCAGTGCCGGCTCTCTACTTCCCCCAGCTCTCAGTGCTGGCTCGCTACCTCCCCCAGCTCTTAGAACTGGCTCGCTACTTCCCCCAGCTCTCAGTACTGGCTCGCTACCTCCCCCAGCTCTCAGTACCAGCTGTGTTTATTTATTCACACTTTAACTATTTTGAGGGTGTTACTTAGCGCCAATACAAATCACTTGGGTTCACAATGTAGTAATCAACATGAAGATGAAGTGAGAGAAGAAATAATCACATACATTGCAATGTTAATGATGTTTACCACATTTGGGTCTTTTCATACAAACATGCATTGAGTGTTAACATCGCTCATGTGCATGAATGGATGTTGTTACGTTGCCAAAATTACATGTTATGTAATGTACGTAATGATTTGAAAACACACTGCACAATAACCACCAAGTGTAGATAAACGCACGGACACAATACAGAAACGACATATTTCAATTGTCACATCTTTTTCATTACGTTCTCTTTATACATCCTGTAACTATACCTGTATCGAGGTTTGCACATCTTATTATAGATGTGAATTCAAATACATACCATGAGCAGTCCTTGGAGTGATATACCTTGAAAAAGAAAACATGAATGAATATAAATCTTTGTCATGACATGTTCATTAAGGTAAGCAACACACAGAAGTGAAGATTTTGTATGTGATATGAAACAAAATCTAGAATACGTCAAATATGATTTTAAATAAACAATAGTCTACACATCATTGTGACACACATGTCACACTCCAAAAGAAAAATTGTATGTAACCATACTGCACTAGCTATTGGCTATCGACATAGTAGGTTTATTGTGTATGCATAACCAAAAAGAGCTTGTACAGAAAATATAGATTTAGTACACATTATTTCCTCACGTACACACAACACCTTTTAGTGGCAAGAAGTATAATACAACCTGTTGATGAATGACATACCGGTGCCACATGCAATTGTCCACACAGCAGAGAAGAGAAAGGTGTGAGAACCATATTCATCTGTTTCCTAAGTGAATGGTATTTGGACACATGTATTTATCATTACAATGAATTAATACATCTATGTAGTACTATGAACATATATGTATTTGCTTACATGAAAAATATGTGTTTATGACATTCAGACGTGTCTCCACACCACTGGCTGTTTGCTCAGTGTCAGCTGCTAAATTTACGGGATGCTCCTCCTCCAAGCCCTGATGTATGTCGGTTTCTAAATTATTGCGGAGTGCCAGATTGTGCAAAAGGCAACATGCCATTATAATATCTGACACTTTAGCAGGCTTATATTGAAGTGCCCCACCAGTTCTATCTAAACACCTGAATCGTGTTTTCAGAAGCCCAAATGTCCTCTCTATGACGGATCGTGTAGATATATGTGCCACATTATACCTCTCCTCTGCTTCACATTGAGGGTTTGCCACCGGGTCAACAGCCACGGCCTAATTCCGTATCCTGAGTCATCTATAATCCATCGTGCACAAATATGATACAATTTGTGTTAACATTATTAAATTCAACAGTTCATAGAAAAACTAGAGTTGTTTCTTAACACATCATAATATGTACTCACCCACCAGCCAACCAGGTCCAAAATAGCCTTCTTCAAAAGCATGGAAGACTGATGCGTTTCTCAGGATAGAGGAATCGTGACTGGAACCAGGGAATTTGGCTACCACATGCATAATCTTCATCGTGGCATCGCACCTGTACATTCAGGGAATGGTAGTGCTTATGGTTGCGGTAAGCATGCTCACTCTGACTAGGCGGGATCAAAGCAACATGGGTGCAATCTATTGCACCCATCACACATGGTATCCCGGCTATGGCATAAAAGCCATTCCTCACTTCCAGCCACTCTGTGTGCTCTGTAGGAAAATGAATATAATTCTTAGCGCATCTATTCAGTGCACATAGAAACTGGGTAAAGGCCCGCGAGAATGTAGATTGCGAGACCCCGCCCACTATGCCCACAGTTGTCTGGAATGACGCGGAAGCAAGATAATGTAATGAGCACAGCATTTTAACAAGCCCAGGGACTGCACGACCTCTGGCTGTCACAAAATCTAAATCTCCCCGTATCTCTTCATAAAGAGCTAAGATTGCTGCTGAACTCAAACGATAGCGACTTATAATCTCCTCCTCACTCATCCCATCTAACATGGTTCTCTCCCTGTACAAACGAGGACGAGGCACAACTTCTCTCCTCTCTCTTCTCCTCTCATCTCCTTGCCCTCTCCCTCTCCCTCTCCTCTCCACGTCCCTGTCCCTGTCCCTGTCTCTGTCCCTGTCCCTTCCTTGGCCTGTGACATCCTGACCCTCAGCTAGCCACTCCTCCAATAGAATCTTCCTCCGTCTCATAAACATTCATATCATTTTCAGGTCTGTAGCTGTCAATGCGCAGGTAATTAGCCTCCTTTAAATACCTATGTGATGATGTCAGGTGACTTGATGAAGTGCAAGGTGGTACATTAACATATCCAAGTAGTTAACTCCAAACGGGTATTCAGTACAAATTTAAAGGATTATTTATGTGTGTTCACCAGGCAATCATGATATTTGACAATGATGTAACGTTAAGCTTTGTACAACCATTTATTCGCAAGTATTTATGGAATGTGTAATGCATGTACCACTTCTGAACGCAACACTCAGTCATCTCATTGGGATACAACCATGACATTGACGTTGAAAAACTATGTTGCAACATGTCTAATTTCGCATGTTATTGTCACATGTTCACATGAACTAATTGTAATTTGCATATGCATAATTTTATGCCATCAGGATACTTGCTATTGATTATGTTTCAATCGTGTAAAAATGAGTAACTATTATAGATCTGTGTATAACTTAGCATGAAGTGATTATAATGCATCGTGTACAATGTAAACATGCAATGTTATTGAGTGTCCAATTGCGGACGTCATAAAAAGAGGGAGGTCACAAAGTACATGTAAACATGAAAACAAACAGCTACATTTACATTTGATCATGCGTTACACATTCAAAGCATTCTCTAATGTATACCAACATTACTATACGCTGGATCTGTTAGATGTGTGAAATCTGTTACATCATATAATAATTTGAAGCACACTTAAGTAACATGTTTCATATTATGTGACCTGTTCCTTTAAGAGTTTACTATAGGAGTTTACCTTGACACATCATAACATTAAGACTAATGTGACACGCAAATCATCATAACATAGAAAAGTACAATGTTCTGCCAATAATAAACGTAAGCGGTGACACGATGAAGTGAATGACATCGACACTGTAAGGCCAAGCACATTATGGATTATGAGCAATAGAACGTAAACACTCCTATAAAGGTATAAGTCCCCGCTCCATTGACTCCATTGATGTAGAGATGAGCTATTTTTTCTAAGTGCCGTCCTGGCAACCTTGCCGATCCTTCTCCCCTCCAACTTGCCAACTTTAGTTGGCGGGACAAATTGCCGTAGAAATCTCCATTTTTGAGTGCCGATCAGCACCGATAAGCTGATCTGGCCTACTTGAATACAGCCGATTTAAATAAGTGCCGTAAAGTGCCGATCAGTGAGTTATCAGCAGCCGCATGCCGATAAATTTTTATCGGGATGAAAAAATGCCGATTTTGACCACTTATCGGCGCTTACTGAATCTCAAATACTATTTTGGCGGGAAAATGCCGATAAAAGCCTTATCGGCGCTTACTGCATGAGGCCCATAGTTACAGTCCCTATACAAACATAGTCACCGTCCCGATCTTAAATTACTGCATTTCTAATAAGGTCGGGAAAATCTGTGAGATTTCTGGGACCTGGAAGAAAAAAATGGCCTCAATGGGAAAGTTCTTGTCTCTTATTGAGACAACAATGAAGTCTGCTGAGGCAAAAAATATCAGCGAGACTGACTCGGAATCAGCGAGACTGACTCCGAATCAGCGAGAGACTCAGAATCAGTGAGACTGACTCCGAATCAGCGAGAGTGACTCTGAATCAGCGAGAGACTCCGAATCAGAGAGAGTGACTCTGAATCAGCTAGACTGACTCAGAATCAGCGATACTTACTCCAAATCAGCAAGAGTGACTCCGAATCAGCGAGCCTGACTCCGAATCAGCGAGACTGACTCCGAATCAGCGAGAGCGACTTCGAATTAGCAAGAGTGACTCAGAATTAGCGAGAGCGAATCAGCGAGAGACTCAGAATCAGCTAGAGTGATTCCGAATCAGCGAGAGTGACTCCGAATCAGCGAGAGTGACTGCGAATCAGCGAGACTGACTCCGAATCAGCGAGAGTGACTCAGAATCAGCGAGACTGACTCTGAATCAGCGAGACTGACTCCAAATCAGCGAGACTGACTCCGAATCAGCGAGACTGACTCTGAATCAGCGAGAGTGACTCTGAATCAGCGAGACTGACTACGAATCAGCGAGACTGACTCTGAATCAGCGAAACTGACTCCGAATCAGCGAGACTGACTCCGAATCAGCGAGAGTGACTCAGAATCAGCGAGAGTGACTCTGAATCAGCGAGAGTGACTCCGAATCAGCGAGAGTGACTCTGAATCAGCGAAACTGACTACGAATCAGCGAGATTGACTCCGAATCAGCGAGAGTGACTCAGAATCAGCGAGACTGACTCCTACTCAGCGAGAGTGACTCCAAATCAGCGAGAGTGACTCTGAATCAGCGAGAGTGACTCAGAATCAGCGAGAGTGACTCCGAATCAGCGAGACTGACTCCTAGTCAGCGAGAGTGACTACAAATCAGCGAGAGTGACTCTGAATCAGCGAAACTGACTACGAATCAGCGAGATTGACTCTGAATCAGCGAGACTGACTCCAAATCAGCGAGACTGACCCCAAATCAGTGACTGACTCTGAATTAGTGAGACTGACTTCAAATCAGCGAGAGTGCCTCTGAATCAGTGAGACTGACCCCAAATCAGCGAGACTGACTCAGAATCAGCGAGAGTGACTCCGAATCAGCGAGACTGGCTCCGAATCAGCGAGACTGACTCCAAATCAGCGAGAGTGATTCAGAATCAGCGAGACTGACTCCGAATCAGCGAGACTGACTCAGAATCAGCGAGACTGACTCCGAATCAGCGAGACTTACTCCAAAGCAGCAAGAGTGACTCCGAATCAGCGAGCCTGACTCCGAATCAGCGAGACTGACTCCGAATCAGAGAGACTTACTCCAAATCAGCAAGAGTGACTCCGAATCAGCGAGCCTGACTCTGAATCAGCGAGACTGACTCCGAATCAGAGAGTGACTCTGAATCAGCGAGACTGACTTCGAATTAGCAAGAGTGACTCAGAATTAGCGAGAGCGAATCAGCGAGAGACTCTGAATCAGCGAGACTGACTCCAAATCAGCGAGACTGACTCCAAATCAGCGAGACTGACTCTGAATCAGCGAGAGTGACTCTGAATCAGCAAGACTGACTACGAATCAGCGAGACTGACTCTGAATCAGCGAAACTGACTCTGAATCAGCGAGACTGACTCCGAATCAGAGAGAGTGACTCCGAATCAGTGAGAGTGACTCTGAATCAGCGAGAGTGACTCCGAATCAGCGAGAGTGACTCCGAATCAGCGAAACTGACTACGAATCAGCGAAAGACTCCGAATCAGCGAGAGTGACTACGAATAAGCGAGAGTTACTCTGAATTAGCGAGAGTGACTCTGAATCAGCGAAACTGACTACGAATCAGCGAAAGTGACTCCGAATCAGCGAGCCTGACTCCGAATCAGCGAGACTGACTTCGAATTAGCAAGAGTGACTCAGAATTAGCGAGAGCGAATCAGCGAGAGACTCAGAATCAGCGAGAGTGATTCAGAATCAGCGAGAGTGACTCCGAATCAGCGAGAGTGACTGCGAATCAGCGAGACTGACTCCGAATCAGCGAGAGTGACTCAGAATCAGCGAGACTGACTCTGAATTAGCGAGACTGACTCCAAATCAGCGAGACTGACTCCGAATCAGCGAGACTGACTCTGAATCAGCGAGAGTGACTGCGAATCAGCGAGACTGACTCAGAATCAGCGAGAGTGACTC
>WSYH01014421.1:0-15685 GCA_036426205.1 Ascaphus truei | reverse complement strand
TGGGGGTGGGGGGAGGAGGAATATATGAACCTGCTACAATTTGTCTAGTCATCTTTATGGGAAATTGAAGGGTTTTGTGTTTTATTTTGTGTGCACGTCCTTTTTTGTGTGTTTGAATGCCTGGAGGGGTATGTGTGTCTGGCTCCGTTAAGGAGATGATGAAACGTGATAGAATGTTATTACCAAGAGGTGCAAACGGGAGAGACACACTGTACCACTGGTCTCTGGAAACACATCATTATCAAGGAACACTCCACAAGCAGTACTGGAAAAATGTAGATGGATGTAATGGCTAATCAGACGATCTCCAGAGACGGCAGAGCTGAAACTACCTAGTCGTGGCCCTAAAAAAACAATAGGTTAGGAGCACCTATTCATCAGTTTACTGGTGCTCCATTCTGTTCTGTCCATCCCTGCCAGGATATTAGTCCTTAAGCTGCAGTTCAAGCAATATCCTCACAGGGCTGCAGACAGATTTCCGGGGCCAGGACTAGAGTTATGTCTGCCCGCCCAGCCCTCCCCCCCCCTTTCACACCTCACGAGCCCCCTCTATTTCCCATCCTCTTCCCATATTTCTCTTCCTCCGTCTCACCCCCTCTTCCTCAATCACCCCCCTCCCACCCCCGCTGTATATCTCTCCCCCTGGCATTATCTCTCCCCTCCCCCCTATCCCATCTATCACCCCCCCCCTCCCGCCCTTCACTCTTAGGCCGTGCTCAGGTGCCGCATCGCGACATGCGCACACACTCTTCCATGGTAGGACTCTTCCATGGTAGTCTATGGAAGGTAGCGTGGTAGTTGCGGCATCTGGCGGCGCGTCGACCGGCTGCAGTTTGGGGGTTACAAGTGATTTTGAGATTAGAGGCTGTAGTCGCGTGATGTCAGCGTCACTGAGCTGGTTCAGCCATGAGGGCGAACCAGCTCTGTGACGCGTTCGCCACGCCCCATCGCCTCCCTATTCTCCTGCAAGCTCAGCAGGAGGGTTTGTTCCCAACATCGGCGAGACGCGGGCGCACACACTCCATCGTGACGCTGGAACCTGAGCGCAGCCTTACTCCCTCTTTTCCTCACTCCACTCCCCTCACTCCTCTCTCTCCCCCCACCTTCCGTCAATTACATCACTCACTCACTCAATCCCCCCCAATACACATTAAAAGCCCCCCCACTACCCACAATACACGAAAATAAAACACTCCCCAATCCACAGTAAAAAAAAAACACCCCCATACACAGTAAAACAAAACACTCCCAATACCAGTAAAAAAAACCCCCCAATAACACAGTAAAAACAAAAAACCCCACTCCCCAATACACAGTAAAAAAAAAAACACACACTCCTCCATACGTCAGAGAGGCCTGTCTCGCTAATGACGTCAGAGGCCGGAGTGGGACAGAGATAGTAGGAAGAGGCCTGCAGGTGGGAGAGCTGGGGCCCGCAGCGACTGCTTTGTCCGGACCCAGGACACCTAACCGGCTGTACCCCCTCTCGTGGCCCTGCCTGTTGTATACATATTGCTTGACCAATCACAGCCCTCCGGACCTTGATAGGAGACAACAGCAGCAGCAGCGCAATAGGGCAAATACAGGAATGACTGGTGTGTCTGCTGGGAAGGAGCCAATGAAAGAGAGAGGGGCACATGACATGCCCACGACCAAAGGCTGAGGAAGAGGAAGGAAAAAGGTCATGGGACAGGAAGGATCAGCCGGCCCTACGGGACAAGGTTGTCGGAGGGGACTAGAGGACAAGACTTTTCCCGGAGAAGGAGGCAACAACTAATCATACACCCGCGCGGAGAGTCCCACAAGACCACTAGAACAGCCAACATGCTTGCTACCCTGTTTAGAGGAACAATCGCCGAATGTACGAACGCTGGGGGGGCCGCTCCCCACGAACTGTAAAACATGGGAAATGGATCCCTGATTGGTGTGCTTCAAAAACAAGTGGTTGAAATACATGAATCGCCAAGTTCATGACATAAAGGCAATATATAGTTCTTATATGGAAAGGGTTCGGAACCCCGAACAATATATGGTGATGAGATCAATCTATAGTCCGTCCATTGAGCCCAGTTGTATGTGGGATATGTGGTAGCCACCTCACCTGATAGGATGACAAAGGGGGGGGGAAGATTTGACCTCTGCAGCCCAAGAACGGGCCGGCGATAATGGAGCCCTCCGTAGGGCACGTGGGGCGCCTCCCGCTGCTCCGTTCTGGGTGAGTGGATAGTACCGTGGCGTGGGACAGAGATAGAGGAAGAGCCTGCATGGGGAGAGCGGGGGCCCCGCCGGCAACGTCTATGGGACACCGGGCCCGGGACACCAGTACCGGCTGTTCCACACCCTCTCGGCCCTCTCGATCCAAATGTGTGTTTTTTTAATAAATGAGTTCTGTACTATGAGAAATACTTGTAGCGTTTTGTTTTTTTAAAAACAATTTTAAGACATTTTTAATGTATTCTAATGTAGCAAGCATTTTTGTTTCTATAGCAACCATTTAGAAATGGTACAACATTCCCTTCCTCTTCTGAGACAGGCTTTACTCTTGAGTCCTTGCCCTCTCTCTAGCAGTGCACCAATTGTATCTAGTGCCTGCTTGGTCACATGATCTTCCACACATAACTTTGCATCTTGGGTAATCTTCTGCAGCACTAAAATGATATAAATAACCCCCGACGGATCGATCAGCACTTAGCTAATCCTTGTCAGTGTGCAAATGGTATTGATGCACCTATTGAATGGAAAAAAATAAAATAAAACGGCAGTTTGAAGGTTTATGTACAAAGGGAGAGAGCTGCGTTTAGAGAGAGTGACCAGTGCTACCCAGGTATAGATTACATAAACAGACTTTTAAAAAATATAACACACTCCGAGCAATATAACCATAACATAAAATATAACTGGGAGAACGTTTTGGATTTTTTTGAGGCCGTTGATTTTCTGTGATTTCACTGAATTTTTAGCTCGGTTTGTACTACAGGCTTCAATAGAGTTTCACTGAAGACATTGCCAAATTTTTGCTACATGACCCATTCTCATATCCACCGATTTTGTCTTTGCCGGTTAGTGTCTCTGTTTAGTTTGTTTACAGTATGCCTAGAAGAGACACTGATAGTTTGGTCTCCAATTTCATTTGCCTGATGTCTCCTACCTTCTGGAAGTGCACGAGTGGTGTTTTTCTCAGAAGAGCTGGGGTGTTGTAAACCTAAACTGTGATCGTTCGACAGAAGAACCTGACATTGACCACAACCTATTAGATTTTAAACTTCTCTGGGCAGGAGTCCTACCTATCTCATTTCGTTATGTTTTTAAATTGGTATACATTTTCTCTTTCATATTTTTCCTTAACCACTCACTGATGTATTTCGCTGGGGAATATATTTCGGCACCATATAAAACAAAATAATCGCTTTAGCATTGCACTTATCAATGCTATTTCTCTAGTGTTATCAGGGTTGCCACCTTCGACTGACGGCCAACCCCGGAGATTTTATTTATTTTAAATGACAACGTTGCCATGACAACGCACGCCACGCAACCGTCACGCGGCGTCATTTTGCCATGACAACGTGCACCGCATCACGTCATGACATGTGGCACTCTCCATTGTCCATGGCAACGGGAATCACGTAATGCTGTTACGTCACGTGACGTTCCCGTTGGCATGCGCAAGGGCAGCGCCATTTTAACGCCGCGCAGCCTTAGACAGTAGTTGTAGGGGAGATGCCGAAGACATTGCTGTTGCGAGTACGGTTCTGTTAATGGTACCATGGGATTGATATTAGCTTATGTCATTCTATTATTTATAAACCAACACTGATGACAACTCTCCAAAACATCTTGAATCACTAGTGGCGTAGCACAGCAGCAGGCAGCAAGTTGCATACACAACATATACATTGTGTGGTGTGTGTGTTTTAATACAACACCACCACACACAAACAACACACACACATATACAACCACATACACCACACACACACCATATACCCCCACACCACATATAAACACAGCACCCACACACACACCCACAATAACCACCACACCACACACAACAACACACAAATAATATACTAAATACAATCACACACTACATAGAAACACACAAAAACACACCCACACAACACACACACAAACACACACACACACACACACACCTATAAATAATATAAATATATATTAGATACATCCCAGTGCACCTTAGTAATAATACACGTAAGCAAGACGGGACTTGAAGCAGAGTAGCAGGAGAGGGCAGAGAGGCGTGACAGTAGGGATCAGTGAGCACTGAGCAGCGTGGCATGCATGCGGCAGCAGAACCGGTGATACCTGTAGCTGGCTGCAGTGGAGCAAGAAGTCAGGAGACTTGACTTCCGAATTGGGTCTGGGGAGCGCTTTGTGTGTGTGGCACGGCAGCCCCTCCACCACAGCCATCCATCCTCTGCGCGCCGCGCTCCTGTCATTGCCACACTGCTCACTGCCGTCCAGACACCCCCCCACACCCTGGGATTTCAGGGACAAACCCGTAGCCCGTAGAAGTATGCCAAAGAAACCGAAGTCCTCCGGTGAAACCGAGAGTGGCAACCCGAGTGTTATTCATGAAGTACACACACAAATGTACTGTATGAGGCTGCAGAGCCGTTTGATCAACATGCTAATCAAATAGTGGGCCTCACATTTTCAAAGGCTCGAGATGGGTTTAACTCATTTTCCTTCAATTGTGATTGCATGATTTAATCCCCTACATGCAACTGCTTCGGTTATGAACCATGGGACCCCTGCACCAAGCCCACACCGCCCTCACAGGGGTGCGAAAACTGAGGGCACAGAAGTTTTTGTGGGGGCGTTGGTGGTTACAGAGGCCCCCACGCTTCCACAAAGCATTTCAATTAATGCGGGAGGCGTGATGCCTCTTTTAGTTTGGCTGTGGCCAGGATGGAGGGAGGCGCCGATTGCCGTACATCCGGCGCTGGGGGGCGCAACAGAAAGTTTGTGCCCCCTGCCCTAGCAGGTGTCACTCTCCAAGGGGGAACAGTAGACGGGGAGCCGTG
Source organism: Ascaphus truei (assembly GCA_036426205.1). Lineage (NCBI taxonomy): Eukaryota > Metazoa > Chordata > Amphibia > Anura > Ascaphidae > Ascaphus > Ascaphus truei. The sequence goes on along the minus strand of WSYH01014421.1, from coordinate 10,637 downwards.
GGAGGTGAGAGGGAGACGGAAAAGGTGGGGAAATGACTAACCCAGTAGAAAGAGGCTGGTGAATAGTTTTTAAAGGGGGGCACCATGCAGTTGGGGTCAGATCTGCCCTCCTGGAGGAGTGAGGCTTGATCAAGAGTAACCGTTGTGACGGAGGGAAGACTGCCGACGGAGATCTCCCGACGGTCCCAGGATAAAGTGGTACAAAACTAACCTTTGCGAAGTAACAGACCTGCCACCCCAAGTACAAACAACAGCTCCAACATTGCCACTGGTCAGTACATCAATTTTATAGGCCTGATATACTAGGATTGGGAGGCCTCTAAAGCTCACAACACACACGACACACACCACACACCAGCTATGTGACCGTAATAAGAATGGTATTGTTATTTGTGTGTGGTGATCCTGTGCCTAAGGATCACGTGGTTCCGTTAACCGTTTGATACATACATCTATATAACCATTTTTATATCCAGTGTTGTGTTTCCCTTGTTTGCTCCACGCAAGTAGAGTATTTATCATAGCATAAGGACTCAGGCCCACCCACCGCACACCAGCGTACAGTCCTCTGAACGTAAATAGAGGGGTTACACTCATATGAAACTACATACTTGGCCACCAAAAAACCGGTAGGTGCACATTGCTTGCGTTTAAAGATATTCCTTTTTCTTTGTGTCTCCTGAAAAGGCAAACAAACATCTCTTTCCTGAAGAACCAAACGCTGCAGAAACTGGCTGCAAGTTTTTTGTTGCTTGTTTTCATCCGCCTACACATCAACAGCGTCAACTTCATCAGTCTATTTCGCCTGGTGGCCCAAAGTGATCATCTATTTGTAACGCATAAAAGAAATCGAGCCGAGGAATAAAGATCACTTGTGTTCCTAGCTCAGGGCCATTTTTTTTTTTTTTTTAGCCAGGGTCTTAACCGCTAGCTGCCAAGAGGCCTGCAACACATTGCTTTGCATTGTTTATTGCCGCTTTGCAATGTGTTGGAGGCACACGGACAGCAAAGCGTTATACACAACCAGCTTTTTTATTTCCAAACCTACACTTTCACTTCCCCTTATTAAAACAATAACCAGATGTGTAATAAAATAACCATGCCCTCTTTCTTCTTATAACAGAATCTCACACACTCTTATTTTAAATACAAAAAGGTGTCAATAGCGCTGACACAAGTAGGCTGCCTTGTTTTTTTTTTTTTTTATTATTATGATTATTAAAATTCCTGCATTTAAATGCAGTCTGGCGCTTTTTAATAGCACTCTTTAATCCGTTGGTTAGTCATTTACCAGCAGTGTGCATTGCAAAGCAGCGTGTTATTTAGATACCTTTACCTTGGAAACAAGGGATTAACAATTAAACAGGGCCCATGTGCAAAAACACAAGAGATAATAGAAGTGGGCTTTATTGGAGCAGTTCGTGAGCCCTCCCAGTTTTGGTCCCTGTGCAAGTTAGGGCGGGCTGCAGTTCAATCCAGGGCAGTCTGTTCATGTGCAACAGTGAACTCCATGTTCCCGCAGAGGGATTTCTGAGACACTGAAGCTGTGTCCCTCATTGAACTTCCTGCTGGTTGCTGCACATACAATTTCTAAAAGCGGCCAGGCTATGCCCATCTTGTAAACAAGGCCTGTTCTGAATGAACAATGACAAAGTATTTTCCTATTTGCTTCAATATCTTTAAGGGAAGTGGTGGGGCAACAAAAATTGAGTTCATTAAAAATTCATTAAAAATGCAAAAATACTGTTAAACAAAAGTAGTTTCAGTTTGGTCAAAGCTACATATTAACAATATTTAAATGACTACAAAAATGTCTGCCTACTCATTAAATCTTCTGAACTGATTTGATCCCGTTTTTAATCACATACATAATCCTTCAAGCAGTTTTCTGCGGATTCCTCCTCTTGGTGGTTGGTTAGCATAAACCCCACATTTTTGTGCAAATGATTTCAATGCAATTCAGACCCCTCAGCTGCCAACTTGCAAAAAAGGGCAGTTATCTCTTTCAAGAATACATTACAACATTAAGAATACTCACTTTGTTTAGGGCTAGATTTGGAGCCTAACATTTGCAAACTGGGTACACAGGGGGTCTTTATTCTTACCTTTTTGCAACATCCTACCTCCACCCTCTGCATTAAATACAGAACTATAACTTTTATGAATCCCTTATTGCCAGAGGATGCTTCAAATGCATTGCAGGCAAAAGGGTATATACATTACCCTATGGCATGGTGGCCAGTAGCTGGCCCGAGGTCGCATGTGTCCTTAGGGGGCTTCACCCGGCCCCCACAGCTTGCCACGCAGCAGCACCCTCCCACTCCCTTCCAAGTACAAGACAAAATGGAGATGTTGCTGAGTAGATAGTAGCCTTCTCTTCCCACTCCCTGGGCCACCAAATGACAGTCTAATCACTAGTTTCCCAGTGTAAGGAGAGGAGTGGACTGTATTCATGTGTCCGCATATAAGCTGACTAGAGGGGGGCGGGAGCAGTTCCTATCCATAGCTGCAAAGATTTATGTGCAGCCTTTTGAAAGGCTTAAAAGGCCGCCAGTGTGGTTCTTGAGGTATGGTCATGCTGTTTTAAAAAAAAAGTACTAAGGGCCGTATTTAGTAAGCCGATTTCTGAAAATATGCATCTTCTGCAGCTAGAAGACACCTTACACAAGCATACTCAAGTCATGCTGTTAATTAATGTGTCTTCCACACGCTGGGTATCTTATAGCAGGACTGCCATATAAATATTGCCCAAGTATGTTTTTCCCACTATGGCATCTTGTGACTAAGCCTCTAGGATTTCTTAGAAGCTATTAGAAAGCATCTGTGTTCCCACCACTGAATTCTTCTCCTAACCCCCTCTATAGAGAGAAGTTAGTTTGCTAGTGATTAGAATCGGTTTGTGTTTCATTTACATTATATGTGAGCTAAATAAAGACAAATCGCATCAAATGCAATACAATCAAAATTGAAGCTTTTGTAGGATTCTGATAGATTTTTGACGGACAAACCTGGTTCAATGGCAATGTACACTATGCGCCGTTTTTAAAATGCATTACACCCGACGTAAGGTTATAATTGTTAAAAAAAATAGTGACGACCAAAGTTTCTAACAGAAGCAACAAATGTTTATACAAAACCAAACAGGACTGGAGTTAATTGTCAGTGTGTATGGTGTGACACCCTGAAACTCAGCACTTTCTCTATCTAGCTTTGGGGAAGAGGAGATTTGGAGGAATGCCACATGATAGAGTCAAAGCAGATGGGTATTCTCTTAGTCGTATATTTAATGTTTTAGATATATTATAAATGTGATGAATCACATCAGAACACGATATTAACGATTACTCATCAACTTGGGCAAGAGATATCCCTCACCTTTCTTTTTAATAAACACACGAAAACCGTCTTTAAAAAAAAAAAAAACAACCTCTGGCGTGTGGTTTGCTAAAAGATAATAAATGTATAAAACAATGTGTTAATGTCCTTACGGCAGCTTTTAATTAGCTCCCAACTAATCTGTATAAAAGCGTATGTATTCCCTATTTTGGATATTTATTATTGTGCGTTTTGAAACTAGGCTGTTTAGCTGTTTGCAAACCTACTTTTTTCAGAATCTGACCAGGGATGTGAGGGCGCCTGGAGATGAGCAGTGTGAGTGTGTGTGTGTGAAGAGAGGTGAGTTGTGTGTGATAGTCGCTAGAAATAGCTTTGCAAACTAAGGATGGCGGCCAGGCAGGGTAGATGTGCGCGTCGTTGTCTCCTCTGCGGCAATGAGATCACGCGCCTTCCTACTCCAGCCGGGCATATTTGTGGCTCGCTAGGTGTGCGCGTCGGGGGCGTACGAACGTCATGGGCGGCTCAAGACGTCATGGAGTCTGGGCGAACGCGCTCTAATGTGACGCGCGAGCGACGGCAGTTTTAATTTGCTTGCTTTGCCTGTGCGCTTCGAAGCGCTATCTGCCGAGCATGCCACGGCGCTTTCTACCCTCACTGGCCCACACATTGGCAATGTGTGTTTCATCGCGGCATGCGTGAGCGCGCCCGCTCAGTCCACCCTGGTCGAGTCTTAAGCTTCGGCGTCCCGCCCTGTGTCGTGGGCGTGCTGGGTGCGCTTGCCGCTTTACTTACTGTGACCCTTTTGTTGACGCCCGCTGCACTGTGTGTCATGAGCGCTTAGCTCGGGCACGCCATGCTCTCTCCCCAACTTGGTGCTAGATGAGAGAGTTTGAAGCACCGCTCAACATGCCCCAAGGCCCCCACGCTCACGGCTTCATAATATCGACAAAACCACTCTCGCGCTCATAGTCTTGAGAGTTGGCGACGCTCACACGCTCTCGAGCTATGAGTGCCTGTCACGCCAGCGGGGGACGCAGGCCTAAGGCCGCAGTGTCTATACTTCAACACTCACTGCTTCGGCTCATTTCCGATTATGAAGAACAAATCAACACATAACAATAAAACAGAACATCTTTAACATACGTAAACCTTAAATTGAAACATGTTAATTACAATATAGAGGTGTTGGGTGTCCTGAGTTTTCCTTTATTACAATCCCTCTGATGTTGCCTAGAGTGGCTTATTGGACAATACACCTTACACACACCACATAAACAACAGAAACAATTCCTACACATCTTTTGTCACACTTTTATACGAACATACATTATTTTCCTCATTATCTCATATAGTGTATATATATATATTGTATATACAACAACACATTATCATCTCATATTCATCCCTTGTGCAATCCACTGCTGAAGGCATCCCCCAATGTATCTTTACGGTACAGTTATTACATACAGTATAGTGCATCGCGTTTAAAAGTTGTACTCTGGAGTTAGTTGACAGCGAGAGCAAGTGCTACTGATACAATAACACGAACAATGTCATATTGAAGTTCCCTTGTCCCGGGAGAAGCTAAAATGTTTACGTAAGGTCCCACTCCCAGTGATGTAACCCTTGCTGTCAAAGGGAATGCTAATGTGATGGCTAAAGGACAATTTGGCATTCCTTTTGACAGGCAAGGGTTACACTCACTGAATTGTGACCTCTCCCGTTAACATTTTAAGGCTCGACAAGGAACTTCAATATTGTCATTGTGTCGTGTTTGTTATCATTTAGCACTTTCTCTCGCTGCAACTCTCCAGGTCACTTTAAAATGCTATGCACTATACTGTCTGTGATATACCTGTTAGCGTATAAGATCATTGGATGCTTGCGCATTGTGTATTGCACAATGATTACTATGAGATGTCTCTGGTGTTGTGTGTATATACATATAATATATACACATCTATAGTATTGAGAAAGAATGAATGTTGTTCGTATACTAAGTTGACAACAATGTGTAAGAATTGTTTCTGTTGTTTGGTGTGTGGTTGAAGGTTATTGTGCGCAATAAAGCTCAACTTGGGCTAACATCCATAGGGAGTGTAACTAAAGAGAAAACACGATGCAGCCACCCAACACCTCATAGATTGTAAGCCATTGTTTCAGATTTAGGTTTACGTAGTTAAAGGGCATCTTCCTGTTGTGTGTTTTTATTTTCTCTTCATAATCGGAAATGGGAAGGTGTTGGAAGTTAGACAGCTGGGCCTTAGGTCTGCGTCGCGCTGGCGGCTGACCGGCACTCATGCTCGAGAGGCGGTGACGTCGGCGCAACCTCTCTATTAGGTCCTGAGCTCCGGGTTGCATGTCTATTTTGGGCAAGCGTGTAGCGTTGGGGGCAATTGGGGCATGTTGAGCGTGGCTTCAAACAGGCATCTCCTCTAGGCACAAGCTGGAGAGGCATGCGTGTGCCCTGCGGGAACTAAGCGCTCATGCAGCCTACGTGAGCGGGACGTCATACATAAAGGCTAGTCAGTAAGTAAAATGCGGCAGCGCACCGCAGGCGCCCAGCGGGCAGCGGTACGCAGCTTACGGCCTCGTTCCGGGTGCACTGAGTCGGCGTCGCTCACAGTGCTGCCCCGGCGATGAACACTTGCTGGCAAGTGTGTGCCGCGTGAGTGAGGCCCCCAGTGCATGCTCTGGCACTAGCTGCTTGCCCTGACGCAGCAAATTTAAATTCTGGCCGCTCGCTCCTCCGCGTCATTCATTAGCGGTTCGCCCAGCTCCGATGACGTCTTGGCCGGCCATGAGTCATACCTGCGCCGCGCGCATCACCTAGCTGAGCTACAAATTGCCCGTCTGAGTATGGGGGGGGGGTGGGGAGCGCGTGACTCATTGCGCACTAGTGGCAGCGGGCAGCGCGCACCTCTCCCTGTCCTGGCCGGCATCTTAGTTTGCAAAGCTATTTCTAGGCGACGTAGCACTATCACACTCACTCTCTTTCCTCAGTCACACACACACCTCACACTGCTCATCTCGCGATGGCCCTCGCTACATCCCGCTGGTTCAGATTCTGAAAAAAGTATCTTTGCTAAACAGGCTAAACAGCCTCGTTTCAAACGCACATATAATGAAATATCACATATGATAGGGTAATACTAGCAAGCTCTTTTATCTTTAGATTAGTTTGGGGAGCTAATATAAAAGCTGCGTCAGGCTATTAAATCAATTTGTTTATACATTTAGTTAGTTTTAGGCAAACCACAGTCAGATGTTGTTTTTTTTTTCTTTTTTAAAGTCAGGTTTTGTGTCTTGTTTTAATTAAAGAAGGTGAGGGTATCTCTCTGTCCGTTCCTAAGTTGATGAGTGAGATCGCTTAATATCGTGTTCCCTGATGTGATCATCATCATTATTATATACTAAGACTACTAAATATACGTACAGATCATCCGATCTGGCTTTAGACGTCTATGCATGTGGCGAATTCCTTGCCAACCTCTCCTCTTCCCCAAGCTAGATGAGAGAAATGACTGAAGTTTCATGGGTGTCTACCTTACACACTTGGCCTAATTATACTCCATCCTGTTGGTTTTGTATAACATTTGTGCTCTGTTAGAACTTTGTCGCACTATTTTTATTTTATAACTATATCATACCCTTACTGTCTGGTTAATGTCATTTAAAAACGGCGGTCATATGCTACATGGCTGCCTTTAACCAGGTTTCGACGTTCAGAAATTCTAGTCAGAATCGCTAAAAAGCTTCAATTTTGATGTATTGCATTTGGATGCGATTTGTCTTTATTTAGCTCACATGATAGATTGTTAAATGAACACCAACCTTATTCTATCACAAAGAAAAAAAGAATAGGCTAACTAACTCTCTCTCTATGAGGCGGGTCTAGGAGAGTACGAATGTCAGTGGTGGGAACACGGCTTGCTTCCTCACTAGCTTCTAAGAAAGCCTAGAGGTCTTAGTCAGGCAGAGTATCCATAGTGGGTAAAACATAGCTATCTGTGCCCTATCTTTATTATTCATTTTTGTCCTCTATAAGATAGCACCCGCGCTGCTGGAAGACACATTAACGAGTTCATTGGACCTTAGTAGCTGTAAGGTGCTTCTAGGCTGCAGAAGATGCCATATTTCAGAAATCGGCTTACTAACTACGGCGTCCTTAGTACTTTTTTTTTAAAACAGGCAGGACATACGGCTCAAGACCATCATGTGCGGCCTTTAAGCCTCTAAAAGCTGCACATTAAATCTTTGCAGCTATGGATGGAGATGCTCCGGCTCCACGCCTCATAGTTCAGCTTCTTAATGCTGGCACACTGAATAGCATCCGTCACTCCTTCGTCCTTACATGGATCTAGTGATTATAGCACTGTCCTTGGTGGCACAGGGAGTGAAGATGCTTACTACCTACTCAGCAACATCTCCATTTTGTCTGTACTTTGAAGGTAGTGGGAGCGGGCTTTCTGTCTGTGGTGGGTCAGGCTGTTGGGGGCTCGCAGGTGAAGCCCGCTAAGGACACATGCGTCCCTCGGTCGCATGCTACTGCCAACAATGCCATAGGTAATGTATATATTACGCCTTTTGCCTGGCAATAGCATTGAAGCATCTCTGGCTACATAAGGGATTCATAAAAGTTAATGTTCTGTATTTTCACGGCATATGGTATGATGTTGCAAAAGGTATAGAATAGTACGGCTTCGGCCGCCTGTGGAGCCAGTTTGCACATGTTTAGGTCTCGCAACTACTAGTCCTAAACAAGTGAGTATTTCTTAATGTATTATTGTTTCTCTGTAAAGAGAATACGCCTTTGTTGCAGTCTGCGCTGAGTGTTCTGAATTTGGCATTTGAACTCATTTGGCCAGCAAATGTGGGGTTTATAGGCTAAGGCCAACCAAGAGGAGGAATCCTGGGCAGAAAACATGCTTGAAGGAATTACGTATTGATTAAAAACGGATCAAATCTCAGTTCAGTAAGATTTAGATGAGTAGGCTTAGACCTTTTCTGTAGTCATATTAACTATTTGTAATGATTTGACGCCCTTTTTTTTTTTCTTACCAACTGACTACTTTAATGTATACAGTTTTTTTGGGCATTTTTACGGAAAACTCCAATTTTTGTTGCCCACCTACTTCCCTTAAATTGATGATATTGAATCAACGATAGGAAATATCTTTATCATTGTTCATTCTAAGAAGCAGGCCTTGTTACAAATATGTGGCATAGCTGGCTCGCTTTAAGTAAATTGCTGCAGCAACGCAGCAGGGGAAGTTCATCTGATGGACACAGCTTCAAGTCTCAGAAATCCTCTCTGGGCTGAGCATTGAGTTTCACTAGTTGCAGCTGAACAGACTGCCCTGGATTTGAACTGTGCAAGGCCGTTGCGCGCTTACTTGTCACGGGAGAAAAAAAAAAAAAAAAAAAAAAAAGACAAAACTGGGACTTCAGACTTGATCGCTACTAACGGCCGCAGCTTCTATTATCTTCTTGTGTTTTGGCACATGCCCTGTTTAATTGTTTAATGCCCTTTGTTCCAAAGGTATCTAAATAACACGCTGCTTTGCGCAAAGCCACCTGGGGGGGGGGGGGGGGGGGGGGGGATGCAGCATGCTTGTTGGGGTGGGTAAATGATAAACCAACGGAATAAAGAGTGCTGAACAAGTCGCAGTACACACTGGGCATTAAATGCAGGATATATAGCTAATAATCATAAATAAAAAAAAAAAACAAGGCAGGCCCTACTGTGATCGCTCGATTGACCCGCTTATGTATTTAAATAAGAGTGTGTGAGATTCTGATAGAAGAAAGGAGGCAGGTCTTTTATTCATCAATCGGTATTGTTTTTTAATAAGGAATGAAAGTGTAGGTTGGAAATCAAAAAGCTGGTGTGTATAACGCTTTGCTGTCGGCGTGTTGCCTCCATACAGCATTGGCAAACATACAATAACAATGGCAAATGGCAATGTGTTGCAGGCCTCCTTGGTCAGCTAGGGGCGGTAAGACTCCTGGCTAAACAAATCAAAAAAAAAATGCTCTGAGCTAGGAACACAATTGATCTTTTCTCGCTCGATTTTCTTACTCCTTACATGCTTACGAAATAGAGATCACTTTTTGGCCACCAGCGCGGAAGACTGATGAGTTGACTGGTTTTAGGCGATGAAATAACAGCAACTAAAATAAACTTGGCAGTCAGTTTCCTGGGCAGTGCTGTTGGTTCTTCAGGGAAAGAGATGTTTGTTTGCCTTCATGAGACCCAAAAGAAAAAGTAATATCTTTACGCGCAATGTGCCCTACCTACCGGTTTGTTTTTGGTGGGCTCGAGAGTATGTAGTTTCATATAAGTGTAAGGGACCCCTGTCTATTTAGCTGTAGCCTTCAGAGACTGTATCGCCTGGTGCTGAGGTGGGGGCGGCTGAAGTCTTATGCCTATGATAATACTCTACTTGCGTGGAGGGCAAACAAGGAGACACACACTTGGATATATGAACTGGTTTTATGATGTATGTATTCACGGTAACGCGGAAACACGTTCTCCTTAGGCACGAGGGTATCATCCCACACACAAATAACAATAGGCCATTCTTATACGGTTCAGTTGACTTCTATTTTTGTATTGGGGGGGGGGGGGGGGGGGGGGGGAGGAGGAATATATGAACCTGCTAACAATTGTCTAGTCATCTTTATGGGAAATTGAAGGGTTTTGTGTTTTATTTTGTGTGCACGTCCTTTGTTATTGTGTGTTTGAATGCCTGGAGGGGATGTGTGTCTGGCTCCTGTTAAGGAGATGATGAAACGTGATAGAATGTTATTTACCAAGGAGGTGCATATGGAGGTTATTACCAGGAGGTGCAACAGGAGCAGACCACTGTACCACTGGTCTCTGGAAACACATCAATTATCAAGAACACTCACAAGCAGTACTGAAAAAATGTAGATGATGTAATGGCTAATCAGACGATCTCCAGAGACGCAGAGCTGAAACTACTAGTCGTGGGCCCTAAAAAAACAATAGGTTAGGAGCACCTATTCATCAGTTTACTGGTGCTCCATTCTGTCTGTCCATCCCCTGCCAGGAATTAGTCCTTAAAGCTGCAGTTCAAGCAATATCCTACACAGGGTGCAGACAGATTTCCGGGGCCCAGGGACTAGAGTTATGTCTCCCGCCCCAGCCCCTCCCCACTTTCACACTCCACGAGCCCCCTCTATTTCCATCCTCTTCCCATGTATTTCTCTTCCCTCCGTCTCACCCCTCTCCTCAATACCCCCCCCTCCCACCCCAGATGTAACTCTCTCCCCTG
>WSYH01014420.1:0-15685 GCA_036426205.1 Ascaphus truei | reverse complement strand
ACTGTGTGTGTGTGTATCAGTGAGAGTCTGGGAGAGTGTGTGTCTGGGAGAGTGTGTGTCTGAGAGAGTGAGAAAGAGTGTGTGTCTGAGACAGTGTGTGTCTGGGACAGTGTGTGTCTGAGAAAGTGTGTGTCTGAGAGAGTGTGTGTCTGAGAGAGTGTGTGTCTGAGAGAGTGGGAGAGAGTGTGGGAGAGAGTGGGAGAGTGTGTCTGAGAGAGTGAGAGAGAGTTTGTCTGAGGGAGTGAGAGAGAGTGTGTCTGAAAGAGTGAGAGACAGTGAGTGTGTGTCTGCCTTCCCTCTCCTGGCTCCTCTGTCTGCTGGTGGCTGCGCGGTGTCCCGTCCCCTTCTTCCCCGGGTGATAGGAGAAGGTAGCGGGGTTTCTGGGGGGGGGGGGTGAGTGAGTTGTACATTTGCATGTCATGAATTCGGTGGGGCAGGCGGGAGGCAAGGGGCCACCGCAGGATCTCCTGATTTCCTGTCCGACCCCCCCCACAGGCACTCACATCCGTCGCTGCCTCTGCTCTCAATTGCTCTCAATGGGGTGTGTGATAGGGTGTGTTTTGTGTGGGTGTGCAGGTGTGGGTGTGTTATCGTGTGCTGTTGATATGTTGTGTGTTTATAGTGTGGGTATGTGGTGTGTTTTATATGGGTGTGGTGTGTTGTGGTGTGTGTGTGTGTGTGTGTGTGTGTGTGTGATGTGTGTTGTGTGTGTGTGTGGTGTGTGTGTGTGTGTTGTGGGTGTGTGGGTGTGTGTGTAGTGTGTGTGTATCGGTAGTGTGATCGTGTGTGTGTAATCTCTGTGTGTGTATTCGTGTGTGTGTTGTGTGATCAGTGGGGGGGGGGGGGGGGGGGGGGGGGGGGACTGTGTGCAGGAGCGCCTCGGGCACTGATTCCTGTGCTTTACTCCCCCCCCCTCCCCCCAAGGCCCACTCACATCCGATCCGCGCCTTGCTCTCCACTTCTCTACACTGTGTGTGTATGGGTATCAGGACTGTTGTGGTGTGTATCGTGAGAGTCTGGGAGAAGGGGGGGGTGTGTGTCTGGAGAGTGTGTGTTGAGAGAGTGAGGAAAGAGTGTGTGTATGAGGAAGTTGTTGTTGTGTCTGGGACAGTGTGTGTTCGAGAAAGTGGGTGTCTGAGAGAGTGTGTGTCTGAGGAAGAGCTGAGAGAGTGTTGTGTCTGAGAGAGCGGAGAGGCAGAGAGTGTGGGGAGAAGAGTGGGAGAGTGTGGTCGGAGAGAGTGAAGAGAGAGTTTGTATGGAGGGAGTGAGGAGAGGATGGTTGAAAGAGTGAGAGGACAGTAGGGTGGCGTCTGCCTTCACCTCTCCTGGGCTCTATGTCTGCTGAGTGCGATGAGCGGTTGTCCCGTTCCCCTTCTTCACCGGAGTGATGGTGATAGGAGAATGGTAGCGGGTGGTTTCTGGGGGGGGGGGGAGGAGTGAGTTGTACATTGATTCATGTCGGTGGGATGCAGGGGGAGGCAAGGAGGCACCTGCACGGATCTCAGAATTTACTCGTACCCCCCCCAACCCAAGGCACTAACATCAGTCGCTTTCTTGCAGTGCTCTCACTGCTCTCAATGTGTGTGTGTGCATCTGTGTGTGTGTGTGTATCTGTGTGGTGTGTTTGTTGTGTGTGTGTGGTGGGTGTGTGTGTGTGTGTGTATTGTGTGTGTATTGGTGTGTTTATATGTGTGGTGTATATGTGTGTTGTGTGTTTATCTGGTTCTGGATGTGTGTGTGTGTGTGGGGTATATGTGTGTGTGCGGTGTATGTGTGTGTGTGTGTGTGTGTGGTAGTGGTGTGTATATGTGTGGTGTGTGTGGTATATGATGTGTGACATGTGTGTGTGTGTGTGTGTGTGGTGGGTGGGTATGGGTGTGTGGTGTGTGTGGGTGTGTTGTGTGGTGTGATGGTGAGGGGGGTGGGTGTGTGTGTGGTGTGTGTGTGTGTGTGTGTGTGTGGGGGTGTTGCGTGTGTGGTGTGTGTGTGTGTGTGTGTGTGTGTGTGTCTGTGTGGGGTTGTATATCGTGTGGGTTTGTGTTAATCTGTGTTGAGTGTGGGGGTGTATCTGTGTGGGGTGTATCTGTGTGGAGTGTGTATGAGTGTTTGTGGTGATCATTGGTGTGTATCTGTGTGTGGGTGTGTGTGTGTGTGTGTATCGGTGACTGGTGCGGGAGCCGCCTGATGGATCTTCCTGCATTTTCTCCCCCACCACTCCCTCCCCCCCATCCAACAATCAGTTCTGCCTCTGCTATCCATTTTTTTTTTCTCTCCACTGTGTGTGTGTGTGGTATGTATTCAGTATGTGTGTGTATCAGTAGTGTGGTGGTGTGTGTGTGTTGTGTGTGTGGTTGTGTGTGTGTGTGTGTATCAGTGACTGTGTGTTGTGTTGTATAGTGGAGTCTGGGAGAGTGTTGTGTCTGGGGAGAGTGGTGTCTGAGAGAGTGGACAGAGTGTGTTGGTGTCTGAGACAGTGTTGTGTTGGGACAGTGTGTGTCTGAGAAGTGTGTGTCTGAGAGAGTGTATGTGTCTGAGAGAAGTTGGTGTTGAGAGAGAGAGTGGGAAGAGAGTGTGGAGAGAGTGGGAGAGTGTGTCTGAGAGAGTGAGAGAGAGTTTGTCTGAGGAGGTGAGAGAGAGTGTGTCTGAAAGAGTGAGAGACAGTGAGTGTGTGTGATGCTTCCCTATACGGTCCTATGGTATGCTGGTGCTGAGACGGTTTTGTACAGTAACCTTATACACGGGTGAAGGAGAAGGTTGGTTAGCGGGGTTCTGGGGGGGGGGGGTGAGTGAGTGAGTTGTACAATGGTTGAATTAATGTAGGGGGGCTGAAGAGGGGAGGCCAAGGTGAAAACTGAAAGGATATACTGACTTTAATATACAAAAAACAAACAGGAAATTCAAATAAGTAGATGAATATGATATAAATGATCTCAAATGTGTGTGTGTGGAATCTGTGTGTGTTATGTGTGGATATGGTGTGTGTGCCTGTTGGTCCATGTGTGTGTGTGTGTGGGGGTGTGGTGTTGTGCATGTGTGTCATATGTGTTTGTTTATCTGGTGTCTTTATATGTCGCTGTAGTGTATATGGTGTGTTGTTATATGGTGTGCTGCTGTGTGTGTGTGTGTGTGGGTTGTATTGTGTGTGTGTGTAGGGGTGTGGGTGTGTGTGTGTGGTGTGTGTGTGTGATGTGTGGTGGGTATATGTGTGTGTGTGGGGGTGATAGGTCATTATGGGCTGTGTGGGTGGTGGGTTGTGTGTGTGGGTGTGTGTGGAGATGTGGGTAGCTGTGTATAGTGTGTGTTGTGTGTGATGTGTGTGTGTGTGTGGTGTGATCGCATGTGTGCTGTGGGTGTGTGGGTGATGGTGTTTGTGATGTGTGTGTGTGTGTGTGTGTGTTGTGCGTGTGCTGTGTGTGTGGGTGTGTGTGTGTTGGGGGGTGGTATCGGTGGCTGTGGGTATAGTGTGTGTGTGTGTATCTGGTGTGAGGTGTGGGGGGGTTAATCTGTGTGGGTGTGTTTGATCTGTGTGCGTGTGTATGGTTGTGTTGTGTGTATCAGGTGTGTGTATCTGTGTGGTGTGTGTGGGTTGTGGGGTGTATCGGTGGACTGGGTGCAGGGAAGCAGCCACATGCATGGATCTCCTGCATTTTCTACCCCACCCACTCCCTCCCCCCCCCCCCCCAAAAGGTCACTCCACATCGTCTTGCCTCTGCACTCCCAACTTATCTCCACTGTGTGTGTGTGTGTATGTATCCGTTGTGTTGGTATCAGTATCGGTGTTGTAGTTGTGTGTGTGTGTGTGTGTGTGTGGTGTGTGTGTTTGTATTCAGTGACTGTGTGTGGGTATCAGTGAGGTTTGGGAGAGTGTGGTTCGGGAGAGAGAGTTTGTAGAGGTTGTGTCGGGAGGAGATGTGTGGTGTCTGAGAGAGGTGTGTCTGAGAAGGTGTGTCTGAGAGAGGTGTGTCTGAGAGAGAAAGAGAGAGTGGTCTGAGAGAATGAGAGAGAGGGTGGGTCTGAGGGAAAAAGTGTGTGTCTGGGAGGGTGGTCTGAGAGAGGTGTGTCTGAAGAGAGTTTTGAGAGAGAGTGTGTGTTCTGAGGGAGTTGTGTGTCTGGAGAGAGGTGGTTGAGGAGAGTGTGGGTACGAGAGGGGAGAGGTAGTGATGAGAGGTGTGTGTCTGAAGAGCTGAAGAGGGAGGATAGAGTGTCTTGAAGAGGAGTAGAGAGAAGAGAGGTGTACTGAGAGAGTGAGAGAGAGGTGTCGATTAGAGTGAGTGAGGAATGGTGAGTGTTGTCTGCCTTCCCGACTCCTGGGCCTTTCTCTCTGTACTGGAGGTGATACGCGTGTCCTGTCCCACTCGCGCCGGGTGATAGGAAGGAAGGGAGGTGCTGGGGGGTGGGGGGATGGGTGAGTGAGTTGTTACATTTGCAGCTGAGTGGTTGAGGGAGGAAGAGCCGCCCCCTGGCAGGATTATCTGCCTTTCCTCCTCCCCCCCCCCCCATGTCACTCACTCCTCGCCCCTGCCTCTGCTCCTCATGCTCTCCACATGTGTGTGTGTATCGTGTGTGGATCGTGTGTGTGTACGTGACTGGGGGTTTGTGTGTGTGTGTGTGTGTGTGGTGGTGGTGGTGTGTGGGTGTGTGTGTGTGTGTGTGTGTGTTGGTGTGGGTGTGTGGTGTCTTGTATGGATCTGTGTGTGTGTGTGGTGATCTGTTTGGTGTCAGTGACTTGTATGAAGAGCGGGACTGCAAGGATCTCCGGCATTATTACGCTCCCCCCACCCAGTTCACTCACATATGTTGCTGCCTTTGCTCTCCACTGCTCTCCGTGTGTGTATGTGGTGTGTATATGTGTCGTGTTGTGTGCATGTGTGCAAAGGTGGGTGGGCTGTGGTGTGTGTGTGTGGTGTGTGTGTAGTGTGTGGTGTGTGTGTTGGTGTGTGTGTGTGTGTGTGTGTGTGGGGTTGTGGTGTGTACGTGAGTGTGTATCTGTGTGTGGTGTGTGGTGTTGGTATCTGTGGTTGTATCTGTGTTTTGTGGTTGTGTATCTGTGTTTTTGTGTGTATGTTGTATCTGGTGTCTGTGACATAGCCAAAGATGTTAGGCAGCTTTTGCACCACATTTTAGAGAAGAAAAGTGCAGGAATAGCTAAAATGATCAGTTTCCACCGCTTCACATTACTCAGGCAGCTGGATGAAATCCAGACCAAGATTACAATGAGGCTAAGTTCTCCTCACCTGCTCTGCTCAATCTCACATGCACAGGTATTTAGAGCAGAGGAGGTTTTGCACCCTTTCAACGCTCTCCCTTGAGCCTGGGGGCTGGGGGGTGTCCGCTACTCTCGCTGCATCCAGTTTCGAGGTTGACGGCATCTCTCAGTATGACATTACCATAGGATTTGTCCTGGACCACGAACAGATAAGATTGAAACACAATGATTATGCGTGCCTAAAAGACTGTGCTGTATGCTGTGTCCTAAATGAGAGGAGCATTTTTTAAGCTGGGGAACCAGTTTAGTTGGCCAGCAGCGTTAAGAGAACTAATTTGAGGTGGGATTAGATCCCTGAAAGGGATAGGATTTTGCTTATATGATTTTGGTTTTATTTCTTGAAATAACAGTGTGGGAAATATGGTAACACTGAAATAGTGAACTGCTGAATGAAAGTTCTGGTACCTCTAACCTACAATGTTAAAGCATGCAGTACCTTAATTGGATGAAAATAAAGCAGGCAGAAGCCTGAGTTAAGCAGCATATACATTTGCATGATCCTGTTTGTTGTATAATTAACCTAGAAGACGTGTCGGGAAGAACCCAGACAGAAGTCAGCAACTACAAAGAGGGGGTTTGTCACGTGTGGGTGTGTGTGTTATCTGTGTTGTGTGTGTGTGTGTGTGTGTGTGTATCTGTGTGTGGTGTGTTGTGTGTGTGTGTGTGTGTGGTGGTTGTGTGTGTGTGTTTCAGGATGTGTGCAGGGAGCCGCCTGCAATGATCTCCTGCCTTTCCTCCCCCCCTCCATCCTCCACAGTCACTCCATCGTGTCGCCCGCCTCTGCTCTCCCACTTCTCTTCACGGTGTGTGTGTGTTATCAGTGACTGTGTGTTGTGTGTGTGTGTGGTGTGTGTGTGTGTTTGTGTGGTGTGTGTATCAGTGAGAGGGTTGGGAGAGGGTGTGTCGGGAGAGGTCGTGGTGCTGGATTGAGAAAGGTGTTGAGTGTGTCTGAGACGTGTGTCTGAGAAAGTGGTGTGTCTGAGAGAGTGGAGAGGAGGAGTGTGGGAGAGAGTGGGAGAGAGTGTCTGAGAGAGTAAGGGAGAGTGTGTTGAGAGAGTGAGAGAGAGAGGGTGTGTCTGAGAGAGGAGAGAGAGTGTGTTGAAAGAGGAGAGACGGGTGAGTTTGTGTTGCATTCCCTCTCCTGGCTCCTCTGTTGCTGGTGGCTGCAACGGTTTCCGTCCCCTTCTTCCCTGGGTGATGGAGAAGGTAGGCGGGTGCTGGGGGGGTGAGTGAGTTGTACATTTGCATTGTCCTGTCGGTGGGTGCAGGGGGGACAGGTGCCACCTCCACGGATCTCTGCTTCCTTACCACCCCCCCGTCACTCACATCGTTCGCTGCTTGCTTCCACTGCTCTCCAATGTGTTGTGTGGTGTGTATCTGTGTGTGTGTGTATCTGTGAGTGGGGTGTTTTCGTGTGTGTGTGTGTGGTGTATCTGTGTGTTGGTGTTTGTATCTGTGTTTGTGGGCTGTGTGGGTGACCGGTGGTTGGGTGTACTGTGTGGCTTGTGTATCTGTGTGGGTGTCACCCCCCCCCCTTTGTGATGCGGTTGTATTTGTGTGTGTGTTATTGTGTGTTGCTGTATATGTGCTGTGTGGTGTGATGTATAGGTGATGGGTGCAGGGAGCCGCCTGACGATCTCTCATTTCCTTCATCCAGTATCTCACTCCGTCGCTGTTATGCTCTACAATGTTGTGTTGTGTGGTGGGTGATCAGGACGGTGGTGTGTATCAGTGACTGTGGGTGTGTGTATCAGTGGACTGGGGGTGTGTGTTGTGTATCAGGGACTGTGTGGGGTTGTATCAGTGACTGGTGCAGGAGGCCGCCTGCAAGGATCTACTGCACTTCCATAACCCCCAGTCTCTCAATCCAGTGCAGCTTCTGCTCTTCCCACTGTGGGTGTGTGTGTATCAGTGACTGTGTGTGTGTGTATCAGTGACTGTGTGTGTGTGTATCAGTGACTGTGTGTGTGTGTGTATCAGTGACTGTGTGCAGGGAGCCGCCTGCACGGATCTCCTGCCTTTCCTCCCCCCCAGTCTCTCACATCCATTGCTGCCTCTGCTCTCCACTTCTCTCCACTGTGTGTGTGTATCAGTGACTGTGTGTGTGTGTGTGTGTGTATCAGGGAGAGTCTGGGAGAGTGTGTGTCTGGGAGAGTGTGTGTCTGGGAAAGTGTGTGTCTGGGAGAGTGTGTATCTGAGAGTGTGTGTGTATGAGAGTGTGTGTGTGTGAGAGAGTGTGTGTCTGAGAGAGTGTGTTACTGAGAGTGTGGGAGAGAGTGTGGGAGAGAGTGTGTCTGAGAGAGTGAGAGAGAGTGTGTCTGAGAGAGTGAGAGTGTATGTCTGAGAGAGTGTGTGTCTGAGAGAGTGAGAAAGAGGGTGTGTCTGAGAGAGTGTGTGTCTGGTACAGTGTGTGTCTGAGAGAGTGTGTATCTGAGAGAGTGTGTCTGGGAGAGTGGGAGAGAGTGTGTCTGAGAGAGTGAGAGAGAGTGTGTCTGAGAGAGTGAGAGAGAGTGTGTCTGAGAGATTAAGAGAGAGTGTGTCTGAGAGAGTGAGAGAGAGTGTGTCTGAGAGAGTGAGTGAGAGAGTGTGTCTGAGAGAGTGAGAGAGAGAGTGTCTGAGAGAGTGAGAGAGTGTGTGTGTGTGTATCTGTATTTGTGTGTGTGTATCTGTGTGTGTGTATCTGTGTGTGTGTGTGTGTGTGTGTATCAGTGACTGTGTGCAGGGAGCCACCTGCACAGATCTCCTGCCTTTCCTCCCCCGCCCCTCCCTCCCCCCCAGTCACTCACATCCGTCGCTGCCTCTGCTCTCCACTGTGTTTGTGTGTGTGTGTGTATCAGTGAATGTGTGTGTGTATCAGTGACTGTGTGTGTATCAGTGACTGTGTGTGTGTATCAGTGACTGTGTGTGTGTGTATGTGTATCAGTGACTGTGTGCAGGGAGCTGCCTGCACGGATCTCCTGCCTTTCCCCCCCCCTCCCCATCCCTCCCCCCAGTCACTCACATCCGTTTCTGCCTCTGCTCTCCACTGCTCTCCACTGTGTGTGTGTGTGTATCAGTGTGTGTGTGTGTATCAGTGACTGTGTGTGTGTGTATCAGTGAGAGTCTGGGAGAGTGTGTGTCTGGGAAAGTGTGTGTCTGGGAGAGTGTGGTCGAGAGAGTGTGTGTCTGAGAGAGTGTGTGTCTGAGAGAGTGTGTGTCTGAGAGAGTGTGTGTGTGAGAGAGTGTGTGTCTGAGAGAGTGTGTGTCTTAGAGTGTGGGAGAGAGTGTGGGAGAGAGTGTGGGAGAGAGTGGGAGAGAGTGTGTCTGAGAGAGTGAGAGAGAGTGTGTCTGAGAGAGTGAGAGAGAGTGTGTCTGAGAGAGTGAGAGAGAGTGTGTCTGAGAGAGTGAGAGTGTGTGTCTGAGAGTGTGAGTGAGAGAGAGAGTGTGTCTGAGAGATTAAGAGAGAGTGTGTCTGAGAGAGTAAGAGAGAGTGTGTCTGAGAGAGTAAGAGAGAGTGTGTCTGAGAGAGTGAGTGAGAGAGTGTGTCTGAGAGAGTGAGTGAGAGAGTGTGTCTGAGAGAGTGAGAGAGAGAGTGTGTCTGAGAGTGAGAGAGAGAGTGTGTCTGAGAGAGTGAGTGAGAGTGTGTCTGAGAGAGAGTGTGTGTCTGAGAGAGTAAGTGAGAGAGAGTGTGTCTGACAGAGTGAAAGAGAATGTGTCTGAGAGAGTGAGAGAGATAATGTGTCTGAGAGAGTGAGTGAGAGTGTGTCTTAGAGAGTGAGAGAGCGTGTCTGAGACAGTGAGAGAGTGTGTGTCAGAGAGAGTGAAAGTGTGTGTCTGAGAGAGTGTGTGCATGAGAGAGACACCAACTGCGCACTGCAACTGTTAGGTATGTAAATACAACTTTGTTTTTACTTTGGGCGCCGCGGAAAAATCCTTATCGCCTTGGGGAGCCTTGAACCGAAAAAGTTTGGGAACCTTGAACCAAAAAAGTTTGGGAACCACTGTCATAACTGATGCTGTGGCTGCACAGACAATCTTACACTTTTACAACTGCTCAGAGGTTTTATCCTATTGTGGATCGTATTTATCACAATCGATCCACACTATATACCACGGTGTCAATAACGCAGTCATATACTGACAAGACATTCAAGTATCACACATATCTGCTTGGATAACCTGCTGTTTATTCCTTGAGTGAAAGGTTATCTGAGGTCATATCAGCCACTGTGATGGTGTAGATAACCCTATACCCTAAACTAAAATATATATACTTGGAGGATTCAGATCAGCCCTGATCCATCACATTTTACTCACTGGTTAAACTGTGGTATTCTAAATATACTATAAACTAGGTACCACAATAACCATACCAGAAGCTGTAAATCAAACCGTTCTACCCAATACTCGATTTGGTTTATCAGTAAGTCTGCTGATTGATTTACAGCACACGTTATCTTGTACACAAGTTAGAGAATTCCCTGTACGTCTTCCCGATAAACAGATCCTCAACAAGGACTGCTATTTAATGGAGTCTTAGCAATGGTCTATTGACCCACTAGTGATCTCAGGATCCTGAACCAATACGGTAATCAGTCATTAGATCCAGCATACCTTCAGCTCGTCATTTTAATACCTATTATTTTAACTTATTTGTTGCATGATAAAGATTATTGTCACGGGAGACTCCTGTGGCGGGTAGGATCTCGGTGGCCGGAACAGCAGGAAGCGAAGTAGGGGTCACAAGCAAGGGTCCGAGGCAGGCGGCAGGTAGCGAAGTCAGGTAACAAGCAGAGGTCGGCAACGAGGAGACTGGAACAGGACAGGCAGGGCAGGACAGGTCCGGGAGCAGGGACTGAAAACGGGGAGCAGGGACTGAGACCGGGGAGCAAGCAACAAACAGGGACAAGCCAGATTACTAGCAAGCGCCTTTACTGTGAACAGACTATAATACAGGTACAGGTACATAAACAGCCAGACCAATAGCATACAATGGGCTCATTCTCCTCACCTGCTCTCTATTCACGTGCACAGGTATTTAGAGCAGAGGATAGGTTTTGCACTTTCACGCTCTCTCCTTGGGCCTGGGGCTGGGGGTGTCCGCTACTCTCCTGTCTCCATTTCGAGGTTGACGGCATCTCTTCACAGCGTATGTACAGTACCAAGGGATTTCCTGGACACACGAACAGATAAGTCTGAAACAAATGATTACTCGCGTTGCCTAAAACGCTGTGCTGTAGCTGTGTCCCTAAATGAGAGGAGCTGTTGTTTTGAAGCTGGGGAACCAGATTTAGTTGGCCAGCAGCTGTTAGAGAGACTAATTTGATGGTAGTTAGATCCCTGAAAGGGATAGGATTTTGCTTATATGATTTTGGTTTTATTTCTTGAAATAACAGTGTGGGAAATATGGTAACACTGAAATATGAACTGCTGAATGAAAGTTCTGAGTACCTCTAACCTACAATGTTAAACAGCTGAGTACCTTAATTGGATGAAAATAAGCAGCAAAGCCGATTAGAGCAGCATAATACTTTGCTTAAGCGCTGTGGTTGTTTATAATTAACCTAGAAGACTGGTCGGGAAGAACCCAGACAGACGTCAGCATCTACAAAAGAGGGGCTTTTTGTCCAGTGTGTGTGTGTGTGTGTATGCTGTGTGTGTGTTGTTTGTTGTGGTGTGTTGTATCATTTGTTGTGTGTATGTGTGTGTTGGTTGTGTGTGTGTGTGTGTGTTTCAGGATGTGTGCAGGGAGCCGCCTGCACTGCTCTCCTGCATTTCCTCCCCCCCTCCTACCTCCATCTCACCCCATCACTCAGCGTCGTGCCCGCCTCTGCTCACCCCTTCTTCTCCGTGTGTGTGTGTGTATCAGTGACTGTGTGTTGTGTTGTGTGTGGTGTTTGTGGTTGTGTTGTGGTGTGTGTGTATCAGTGAGAGTTGGGAGAGTGTGTGTCTGGGAGAGTTGTGTGTCTGAAAGATGAGAAAGAGTGTTGTGTCTGAGACAGTGTGTGTCTGAGAAAGTGTGTTGTCTGAGAGATGTGATGAGGAGGAGGGTGGGCGAGAGGTCGAGAGAGTAGAGTGTTGCTGAGAGAGTGAGAGAGAGAGTGTGTCTGAGAGAGGAGAGAGAGTGTGTCTGAAAGAGGAGACGGTGAGTATGTGTTGCAATTCCCTCTCCGGCTCCTCTGTCTGCTGGTGGCTGCAAGGTTTCCCGTCCCCTTCTTCCCTGGGTGATAGAGAAGGTAGCGGGGCTTTTCTGGGGGGGGGAGTGAGTTTGACATGTTGCATTGTCCTGTCGGTGGGTGCAGGGGGAGCAAGGTGCCACCTCCACGGATCTCTGCCTTTCCTCTCACCCCCCAGTCACTCACATCCGTCGCTGCCTCTGCTCTCCACTGACTCTCCAATTTGTGTGGTGGTGTGTATCTGTGTGTGTGTGTATCTGTGAGTGGGGTGTGTTTCTGTGTGTGTGTGTGGGGTGTTCGTGTTTGGTTTGTTTTCTCGTGTGGTGTATGTGTGTGCGTGGTGTGGTATCTTCTGTTGTTCTGTGATCGTGTTGTTATCTTCGTGTTGTATTGTTGTGTGTTTGTATGTGTGTTGTGTATCTGTGTTGTGTGTGTGTTATCTACTGTGGTGCAGGAGCCGCCTGCACTGATCTCCTGCCTTTCCTTCCTTCCTCCCAGTCTCTCACATCGCGTCGCTTGCTTACGCTGCACCATCTAGCTTTTGTCGTTTTGTGTGTCTGGTGTTACTTGTGATATCAGTGACTGTGTGTGTGTCTACAGTGACTGGTGTGTGTGGTGTATCAGTGGACTGTGTGTGTGTTGTATCAGTGACTGTGTGCAGGGAGCCGCCTGCAAGGATCTCCTGCCTTCCTCCCCCCAGTCTCTCACATCATGCTGCTTTCTGCCTCTCCACTGTGTGGTGTGTGTGGGGGTATGTCAGTGACTGGTGTGTATCAGTTGACGTGTGTGTGTGTATCAGTGACTGTGTGTGTGTGTATCATGTACTGTTGGTGTGTGTGTATCAGTGACTGGTGGAGGACCGCACTGCACGGATCTCCGCCTTTCCTCCCCCCAGTCTCTCACATCCATTGCTGCCTCTGCTCTCCACTTCTCTCCACTGTGTGTGTGTATCAGTGACTTGTGTGTGTGTGTGTGTGTATCAGGGAGAGTCTGGGAGAGTGTGTTCTGGGAGAGTGTGTGTTGGTACGTTGGTCGGAAGAGTGTGTATCTGAAGTGTTTGTGCTAGAGGGTGTGTGGGTGTGGTGGAGAGAGTGTGTGTATGAGAGAGAGTGTGTTTACTGAGAGTGTGGGAGAGAGAGTGTGGGAGAGATGGTGTCGAGATGTGAAGGAGGTGATGTCTGAGAGAGTGAGAGTGTATGTCATGAGAGAGTGTGGGTTGAGAGAGTGAGAAAGAGGGTGTTGTCTGAAGAGTGTGTTGTCTGGTACAAGTGTGTGTGTGAGAGAGTGTGTATTCTGAGAGAGGTTGTCTGGGAGGAGTGGAGGAGAGTGTGTCATGAGAGAGTGAGAGAAGAGTGTGTCGAGAGAGGTCGAGAGAGTGGTTAGAGAGTGGAGTGGTCTGAGAGTTGAGAGATGGTGAGTTGGTGTGTATGCTTACCTATTGGCTAATTGTATGTGTGTGTGGTGTGTGTGTGTGTGTGTGTGTGTGTGGTTGTGTTGTGTGTGTGTGTGGTGTGTGTGTGGTGTGTGTGTGGTGGGGTGTGGTGTGTTTGTGTTGTGGGTGTGTTTGTGTGTGGGTGTGTGTGTGTGTATTGTGTGTCTGTGTGTATCTGTGTGTCTGTTGTTTTTTGTCTGAGTGTGTGTGGTGTGTGTATCTGTGATTGTTGGTGTGTGTGTTTTTTTCTTTTTGTGTGTGTGTGTGTGTGTGTTGTTGGTGTGTGTATTTGTTCTTGTGTTGTTTTTTTTTTGTTTTTGTGGTGGTGTGTGTTGTGTTGGTGTGTGTGTGGTATCAGTCGACTGTGTGTGTGTGTATCAGTGAGAGTCTGGGTAGAGTGTGTGTTCGGGAGAGAATTGTCTGAGAGAGTGAGATGGAGTGTGTCTGAGAGAGTGAGAGTTATGTGGTGTCTGAGAGAGTGTGTCTGAGAAGTGAAAGAGAGAGTGTGGAAGAGTGTGTCTAGAGAGTGGGAGAGAGGAGTTGTCTAGAGATTATAGAGAGAGTGTGTCTGAGAGAGTGAGAGAGAGTGTGTACTGAGAGCAGTGAGTGTAGAGAGTGTGTTGCAGAGTGAGAGAGAGAGTGTTGAGAGAGTGAGAAGAGTGTGTTGGTGTGTGTATCTGTATTTGTGTGTGTGTATCTGTGTGTGTGTATTGTGTGTGGTGTGTGTGTGTGTGTATCAGTGACTGTGTGCAGGAGCACCACTGCACAGATCTCCTGCCTTTCCTCCCCCGCCCTCCCTCCCCCCCAGTCACTCACATCCGCTCTGCCTCTGCTCTCCACTGTGTTTGTGTGTGTGTGTGTATCGTGATGTGTGTGTTATCTGACTGTGTGTTATCGTGACTGTGTGTGTGGATGTATGGTGATGTTTGTGTGTGATGTGTATCAGTGACTGGTGCAGGGAGCTGCCTGCACGGATCTCCTCCTTTCCCCCCCCCTCCCATCCCTCCCCCAGTCCACTCACATCCGTTTCTGCCTCTGCTCTCCACTGCTCTCCACTTGTGTGTGTGTGTATCAGTGTGTGTGTGTTACTAGTGACTGTGTGTGTGTGTATCAGTGAGAGTCTGGGAGAGTGTGTGTCTGGGAAAGTGTGTGTTCTGGGAGAGTGGTGTGGTGCTGGAGAGCGTGTTTGTCTGAGAGAGTGTGTGTCTGAGAGAGTGTGTGTGTCTGAGTAAGTGTGTGTCTGAGAGAGTGTGTGTGTGAGAGATTGTGTGATGAGGAGTGTGTGTTAGAGGTGGGAGAGAGTGTGGGAAGGTGTGGGAGAGAGGTGGGAGAGATTTGTCTGAGAGAGTGAGAGAGAGTGTGTCTGAGAGAGTGAGAGAGAGTGTGGTGAGAGAGTGGAGAGAGTGGAGAGTGTGTCTGAGAGTTGAGTGAGAGAGAGAGTGTGTCTGAGAGATTAAGAGAGAGTGTGTCTGAGAGAGTAAGAGAGTGTGTAGGTAGAGGAGTGTGTCGAGAGTAGTAGGAGTAGAGTGTGTCTGAGAGAGTGAGTGAGAGATTGTGTCTGAGAGAGTGAGAGAGGGAGTGTGTCTGAGAGTGAGAGAGAGAGTGTGTCTGAGAGAGTGAGTGAGAGTGTGGTCTGAGAGAGAGTGTGTGTCTGAGAGAAGTAATGAGAGAGAGTGTGTCTGACAGAGTGAAAGAGAATGTGTCTGAGAGAGTGAGAGAGATAATGTGTCTAGAGAGTGAGTGAGAGTGTGTTTAGAGAGTGAGAGAGCGTGTCTGAGGACAGTGAGAGAGTGGTGTGTCAGAGAGAGTGAAAGTGTGTGTCTGAGAGGTGTGTGCATGAGAGAGACACCAACTGCGCACTGCAACTGTTAGGTATGTAAATACAACTTTGTTTTTACTTTGGGCGCCGCGGAAAAATCCTTATCGCCTTGGGGAGCCTTAACCGAAAAAAGTTTGGGAACCTTGAACCAAAAAAGTTTGGGAACCATGTCATAACTGATGCGTGGCTGCACAGACAATCTTACACTTTTACAACTGCTCAGAGGTTTTATCCTATGTGGATCGTATTTATCACAATCGATCCACACTATATACCACGGTGTCAATAACGCAGTCATATACTGACAAGACATTCAGTATCACACATATCTGCTTGATAACCTGCTGTTTATATCCTTGAGTGAAAGGTTATCTGAGGTCATATCAGCCACTGTGATGGTGTAGATAACCCTATACCCTAAACTAACATATATATACTTGAGGATTCAGATCAGCCCTGATCCTCACATTTTACTCACTGGTTTAACTGTGGTATTCTAAATATACTATAAACTAGGTACCACAATAACCATACCAGAAGACTGTAAATCAAACCGTTCTACCATATCCCACTCGATTTGGTTTATCAGTAAGTCTGCTGATTGATTTACAGCACACGTTATCTTGTACACAAGTTAGAGAATTCCCTGTACGTCTTCCGATAAACAGATCCTCAACAAGGACTGCTATTTAATGGAGTCTTAGCAATGGTCTATTGACCCACTAGTGATCTCAGATCCTGAACCAATACGGTAATCAGTCATTAGATCCAGCATACCTTCAGCTCGTCATTTTAATACCATTATTTTAACTTATTTGTTGCATGATAAAGATTATTGTCACGGGAGAACTCCTGTGGCGGGTAGGATCTCGGTGGGCCGGAAACAGCAGGAAGCGAAGTAGGGGTCACAAGCAATGGTCCGAGGCAGGCGGCAGGTAGCGAAGTCAGGTAACAAGCAGTTCGGCAACGAGGAGACACGGAACAGGACAAAACATGCGGGCATGAACAGGTCC
>WSYH01014419.1:0-15690 GCA_036426205.1 Ascaphus truei | reverse complement strand
ACAGGGAGGGTAATAAGCCTGATGGAAGGTGTATTGCGGTTTTTTTTTATTTTTTTCTTTTTTTTTTTGTGGTAGTTAACTTCAGCGGAACCGCTATGCGTAATGAAGGGGTTAACCAGTGACTGCTAGCACCCGTCTAGGCCCGCTAAACATTCATCCTTGGGGGGGGGGAATACCCTTCACCCATACCCTCTACCACAAAAAAAGAAAAACACACAAACAACTCTACTACCCACCTCCTCTCCCCCCAACAACAACTCCCCCCCCCCCCCCTCAACACATACAGCACAGTTAATGGGCAAAATTACATATTATCGAGATATGAATAATAGTGCATTTGCCCCATTGGGTTTTGTTGTGTGAAGTGTGTGGGTGGGCGTTTGTGTGTGTTGTGTCCGTGGGGCGTGTGGTGCTATGCGGCAAGGAGGAGCGTGAGGGGAGGAAGGAGCGAACGGGAGCAAGAGGGAGAGAGTGGTGTTGAGAAGGAGCATAGGGGGAGAGGTGAGGGGAGAAGAGAGAAGAGTGGTAAGGGGGATAGTGAGGGGGGGGTAAGGAGCGTAAGGGGGAGAGTTTGAGGGAGAAGAAGAGAGATATATATATACGCACAGATAAACAGATACACACGCACGCATAAATATTCACACAGATGCACAGATAAGCGCACACACAAATACACAGACACACACAAATACACACACACAGACACACACACAAAAGGAATATGAAAAGTGACAGATCTAGTATAACAAGTGACTGACATACGCAGGGTTAATACGAAACGAGACAGTCGGATACACACAGAGAAGTGATCATATGGATAACCTGTATCGGTGACAGACTTCAGGAGAAATTATATGACCCAAATTATTGAGGAACCAACCAGGAGAAGGGCAATACTGGATTTGTTCATATCAAACAATGTAGAGGTAATAACAAATATTCAAGTCCTGGAACATTTGGGTAACAGTGATCATAACATGGTCTCATTTGAAATAACTCGTATCAAAAAACAGATTACAGGCATACCCCGGTTTAAGGACACTCGCGAGTAAGTACATACAGTATCGCCCAATAGGCAAACTGCATCTCACGCATGCGCCTGTTTCATGTCCTGAACAGCTCCCTACCTGTACCGAAGCTGTGCACAAGCGGGGAGACTATAGAGCCTGTTACAAATGCGTAATTTACATCAGGGAGTGAACCACACAAGATAAGCAAAGAGGGTGGGGCTGTCCAGTCCCATTTTTCGAAAAATGTGGCCCCCCCCCTCAGACTAGCGCCCAGATTCAATAGCGGACCATAACGAAGTATTAGAAGAAATAAATCCTTTCCCGTTTCAGAAATGGAGGTGACGAGGGCCCAATAAAAGGTGGAAAGGGGGGAGGAGGTAGTGCTGTAAAAGGCCCTTCCCCCATCACTACTTTGGTAGGGAATACCCCAAATCGAGTGGATGTTGATCAGAGACACTTACCACCCCAAACCGGATAAGACCCGCGCCTGACCTCTAGAGGTCAGTCCTGGGATTTTAAGAAGGCCCATGGAGACCCCCACATTAGAGGTAGCAAGGGAAATATACGGACCTGAATAGTACTCTTGGCCAACCAAACAGATAGGAGGTCCTTGCTTAACCCCTACTTCGAGGTAGAGAACGACCTAGTACTATCGGGTTATAAAAGGCAATCAGTTACAACTAAACATTGTTGGTACCAAACGGACATTCCGTAATGTAGTGTACACCTCACCTCGCACATATTCATCCCATGGGGGACACCTATGGTGTAAAAGACAAAAGAAAAGGTTTCTCCGAAGCTTCTAATTGGCCCTGGGTTCTGCAGAAATTACAAATTATGTTCCTCATGCCCAGCATGTCAGATCACGCGCCCCGTTTCAAGGCGTTACCGCACCCATTGGTACCCCTTCCCATAATAGAGGTCCCATTTGACCGGATGCTTATGGATCTAGTAGGACCCCTAAAAAGTCTGCTAGGGGACATCAGCATATATTGGAATATTAGATTAGGCCACCTCCCCCTATATCCGGATGCAGTTCCCCTACGTAGCACCTCTGCCAAAACCATAGAAAAGAGTTATGTAGTTCTGTTTCCCTCCCCGGGTTTGGAATTCCTAACAGAGTTCTATCGCCTGACCAGGAAAACACCGTTTAATGTCCCAAGTAACAAAAGAGTTATGTAAACTCCTAAAAAATCAAGCACCTCAGAACCGCAGCTCTATCATCCACGACCACAGATGGTTTAGTGGAAAAAAAAGGTTCAATAAACCAAGAGGCTGTTTACGCGGGCGGGCGATAAAGATGGGAAAAACTGGGATTGTTTGTGTACCATTTCACCTGGTTATTTGCCATTAGGAAGTTCCCCAATCATCACAGGCGTCTCCCCGTTGAACTATTGTATGGCCGAACGCCTCAATGGGCTTACTGGATAGAGCCAAAGAGAACTTGGGAAAACACGAGGTTACCTTCCGTAAGAAGTGTAATAGATCGTTGGTCCATCCAGATGCGGACCGCATTGCTGCAGTCTCTACCCAATAGTGAGTGAACACATTCGGGAGAAAGCTCAAGAAAGACATAGGAATAACGTTAATAAGGGTGCTATGTCAGAATTTTTTTTCCAGGTGATATGTACTATTTCTGTCCAACCGTGGAAATAATTCCTTGCTAAATGGCCATGGTGCCATAGAGGTTCTTGGAAAGAGTGGAGAATTTAAATTATAAGGTAAGACAGCCAGGTAGGAGAAACTGAGCAAAATTTATATCCATATAAACCTACTCAAGCCCTGGAAGATGGAAGTCTGTCACCCTAGTAACCCATGTCCGTCAGAGAGTCCAAGAAACTGACCCAGGTTAGCATATCTGAAGAAACCCTGTCCGTTCATCAGAAACAAGAGTTGTTTCCGAATTTAGATTTAGCAAAACAAAGAAATCTTCGTCTACACCGCCAGGTAGAACTAAGCGTAATTGAACATGTCCTAGTCTCTTAACCCGGGGGTCCGAGTTAACCTTTAAACCGTAATCGAATCCCATAGGCCCAAAAGAGACTATAAGTTTTAGAGGGTTAAAAAAATGCCTAAAACCTAGCGTAATTGAGGAATCCCAAAGTGGGTGCGAACAGCCCTAATAGTCCTTAGTCCGCAAAGCCGAGATGGGTAACAAGAAAGGTTTTGTAATGACTACCCGGAACCTACAACCGTTGTCAAAAAATTGATACTTACCCTATGCCAGGGTAGATTGCTTGTAATAGACTGGGTAAAGCCCGATACTCACCACCTAGACCTAACAAAGGGTACTGTCCGTTCCCCCGCACAGAAAGGGCAAAGAAAAGACAGCCTTCTCACGCCCAGACGGCCTCTATTCAGTATATGGGTGCTGCCTTTTGCTTCTTGGAGCTCCGCCACTTCCAAAGATATGTATCAAATTTAAACAACCACATCTCGTTATTGCTGCTCCCTATCCTCACGATGGATTGATGATGGTAAGTCGCCATAGGTGACAGATAATGGCAATCCCACCTTCAAAGGTCCAGCGGCTCGACGACAGTTCGGGTCTGCTGGACACTCTAACCCCTGCTAAAATTGCCCCATGGTCTCAGGATGCAGGTCCAAGTAGCTGGGGTATTCTAATTTGCAAGGTTTACTCAAACCCCAAACTCTATCTCAGTGGGAGGCAGATACAAAGGAGGTTATGCCAACGGCCGTTTAATCAATAACAATAAACAATTAAGGACCGTTTTGTGTTATTGGTACTATAAGAAGGTCTTATTTTCCCATTTTTGACGACGAAGGCACCCCACTAGACCGACCAGCACCAAACGCAAGAGGACCATCTTATGGTAAGTGGGCCCCCGAAACCGCGAAACAGGGCCTATTAAAGGCCTGAAAGCACTCTCTGTGCCCCAATCCATGTTATGGTCACAAACTGATCTTCTCCAAAGAGTTCGTTGTCCAAACACCTACTCAATTCTTCAGCATCTGAGGTAGGTAGTTGCCTGGGGGCGGTATCTCAGCTCGAACTCTCCCAGGAGAGTCTCAAGTGGGAGGCGGAAAACTACCCATACCTTTATTTAAGTCGTAGGTATTAAAACTAAATCCCATGCAGACAGAAAAATATTACTTCATAGTTAGAGAAAGAGTGTCTCGACAATAAAGTTGTTGCTGTAGAGGATCGCTACAAATACTACGTGTTGGGGGAAAAACTCCGGTTGGGATCACAGATCATGCACCCTTACCTTGGATGTTTTCAAAACAGGGAAAGACAAGCAATTCGTAGAGTGACCCCGAAGTTTGGTTTCCTAATCCTACCAAAGCACCTTTATATTTTTACTGATTGCGAACACTGTGTCATTTGGCAACAAACATTGGCAAATAGCTGCACGGTTTGTCCAAGGGAAATGCACTTCCTCCCAACTGATCCATTGTCGCTCCTTAGGCCAGCAGTGTCTTATCTGGGGTGGGGAGATATGTGACATGAACCAAGTCACTGGATGGTCAAATCAGTCCATATATCGGTCGAAAGCTCCCCAGGTGATGACTGACACGTATTCTTCTGTCTGGCCTGGGATGCAGCACTTATAAGACAGCACTTCCATGCCCAGACAATAATTAGTTACAAGTTATTGGGCACAGCGCTGGAACATATGTAGGGATATTCTGTCACCTGTCATGCTAAGTTAGAAAATCAGTATGTAAAGAAACAGATTTCCTGTCTTGACTCTTTTCTCTTCTCAGAGCCTGGAAGGCTGCTGAACACAGTAGGGGAGAAGCTCACCATTTGCGTCCCACACAAGGTTCAATTAGTTCATTCCATTTGGCTAATTCTCTGGCAAGAAGTACCTAAAATTAACACCACCTTGTCATTGTTGTTATTGGACAATGTGGAAAAAGTCCCCCTTTCCAGCCGCTGGATTTGTAGTGACATATATCTTAATATTAAGGGGTTTTCGCTCAGGTTGACAGGAGCTTTTAATTGCTTTTTGATGTAGTTTTGTTTGTATAGGCGACTGTTGCTGCATTCCTCAGTGGCCTGGACGAACTAAAACCCAAGTCTCCTATGATGTGAATTTCTGGATCACGTTAGAAGTGCCTGTGTTCAAAGGAACGATCGGGACGGCCTCCTCCTTACCTAAGAACTCCCAAAAGAACCGTGTGTTCTAACCTGGCCCGGACAAGCAGCGGATCCCCTTGTTTAAAGCTGTTGATCTACAATATACATATATAATATATAATATTATTGAACTAATATATATATATATATATCTTTACTTTTTTTTTTTTTAATAGATAATTTATAATTACAACCACACATACAGAAACACCCGGACACTGTCTCGTGAACTCTCACGCACATCAAATACAGGACAGACACAAATCACTACACAGGCCTAACAGTCATGCAAAACAATATACACTAGCACAACAAACAGTACAGACAAATTATATATATGAGCACCAATACAATACCAGACACATACATCAAGTAAACACATACAACAACCTGACATTTTAGAGTGGTAGCAGTGAGAGACGACAGACCACACGCGATACAGGGTCCCATGAAACAAACACACAAATACAACACCTAATCTAATTGACACACAACACTCAATGAATACTCTCACACCGTTGCGTCATATCTAGTATAGAACAGAGGGACAGAGCATAAACGGCAGGGGTAAATTAAGAACACTGTAAACATTCGGATACACAACCAAGAAGGTGATCATATGGAGTGAACCTGTCATCGGTGACAGACTTCATGAAAGTCTCCAATAACAGGCACATGTACCACAAGACCCCCGAGGTAACAACGTTTGTATTTAAAACAACACTGAAATCTTCCCCTCCCTCCGCCCTGCAGTTGGGAAAGTGCAGGTTTGGTGGACTCTGTGTGTGTGGGGTTCAAACTTGTGTATCTAGGGAACCCCAATAAAATAGTTCCTTTGATTGTTACCCCTAATGTGTCCACGTCTGTTTCTGGATTAACCCCTAAATGTGCCCCAGTGTCTGTGAAGCGACCCCAATGTTTCCCAATCAGTGTCTGTGAAGACCCCGAATAATGTTCCCCATGTTGTTGCTCATCTATCTAACTTCACACACCCAAAAAGTAGACCTTGAGACCTCTCGGTTAACGCACAGGCCGCTGTGCCCAAGGGACGAGGTTCCTCCTTACCTGTGAGTGTGGACTGCGTCCGCCCCTGGCCGTCAGCATTCCCCCCCACTGGCAGGCATGGCTGCACGTGGCGGGGAAGGGCGTTCTAGGGACAGGATTAGAAATAATACATACTGGCAAGGGGCAGCTGGGTCCTTCTTGCACCGCGCGGCCCTGAATTCCTCATCTCCGCCACCCATCTGCCTTTAATTTATGACGTACTGTATACAATAATTTTTGGGTGGTACGTTTTAAAATAAAAAAAGGAAATACATAAATAAACAAACTAGAATATTAGTAAACTGAGTTTGGCTTTAATAACTAGGCAATTATAAACATTCCCTTGTACTTCTAAAATTATATTGGGTCACTACCTGCCTCCAACAAGCTGTGGACAGTTCCCCTTTTGTTCTTAACGTGTTAGAAACAACGTGTCACTATTTCTCTGCCTTCATTTGCCAGGTCTTTGATGAGTTGCACAGTGAAGAAACAGCATGTGGATATACTAACTCACCACTTCGTTCGCCCAGAGCACGGCTCCTCCTTTAGATGCCATTGTTTAGCTCACTCCTGGCCTGAATTTGCGGCTGCGTGTCGTTATCCCTCTACTCCTGCCCTCCGATCATGTATTAAAGGGACAACATACTTCTTAAGAGATAATTCTGGCACTTACATCCGAACTCCCCCATCACGGACGCCATCTTCCTCTCCCGTGCCCTATGCAACGCCAGCACCAAGTAATACCTGCCTATACTGATCGCACTTTCATCAGCTAAGTACCAAAGGTAACTCACTTCTGAACATACCAAAATGTGGGTGGTCCTTACAATCTCCTGATTCTCACAGCTCTACTATGACCAGTGGACCACAGACAGTTTCACATAGGGCCAGGCCCTACCGAAACTAATCACACCAGGGGTTGCCCCCACCTCACTGGTTTGGCGAATTACAATTGCGAAGCACCCTCTCCCACTGCTATTTTTCTCAGTACCTGCCCTTTTACCCGTTAGATCTCACACAGTGAAACAATCATTGACCAGGTCACCACCGTCTCTCTCATACCACCCTCCCTAATCTTACACTTCCCATACTGCAACGGTTCAACTATACATCTTTTCCTTTTCACTAACCATACCCAGCCCATATAACCACCAATTACACCCACCTCCCCAGACCGATACCCTGTCACTTATCCCCAAACCCAGTTTCGCCATTATCCACCCCTAATCCCAAAGCCCAGTACGCCCCTTACCTACCCTTGGCCACCAGAACCCATGATAGCGCCCCCTCACCCAGCCCAGTAGCCTTTTACTTTACCACCTTGACGACCCCGTTATCAAATACCCACCTGCCAAGACTCAGGTACCATTCAATCTGTAATATACACTATAACACAAATCCCTTAGCCATAATTATACCCACCTCCCGCACGCCCTCCCCATTATCCCGTAACCAGTTAACTATAAACCCATAAACACTGGCCCAGTACAACCATCTCTTAGATACATTACACCCCTCTTCATTGGTTCACTGTATACTCCGTTATACACCCGAGAGGTAGGAGTGCCCAGTACCCAGTTGAAATACCAGATCCTACATTTGTCACCTCCGTCCTCACGACGTCTCATCTTACTTCACTCTCTCCCCACACCTATTGAGCTGGAACCTGGAGCATCTCAGGGATAACCAACGTCTTGAACAGGAGGAGAAGCCAAACTAGCCTTCACCCTCCGATTGCGCGATAATCCGTGTCCCCGACCTGCCGGCAGACCATAAATCATGTGTGTAACCAGGATAGTTGATACTCTGTATACAGCAAGAGCTCCTCGTTTCATCACTCTTAATCCCCACTCCTCAGGTCCAGTACCCACCTCTACCGTTATAATTAACATAAAAGAACCCCAAGTCCCCAGTACCTCTCGTGTATGTCCCTCCCTGCCCCAGAGGCCCAGTCACCGTGGCCATTATTAATGACAGATGCCCAGTACACCACAACAGCCGTTCACACTTACACCTCCCCCAGCTACACAAGTACTAATCTTCCATTTACACCGTTCTAAAAACCCCTTTTCGTCCCTATGGCCCAGGTATCCGAAGACCACCCCACCATACATTCCCCCTACACCCAGTTCCTAGTAACCTTACCATTATGAACCCCCCTCCCCAGTCCCAGTAACATACTATCCAGTTATACATATAACCAATAATTCCATTTCCCAGCCAGACCAGTCCGTAATACTCACCTAACAACCTACACAAACACTCCCCATTTCCCCATGTCCAGAGACCTACCATTAATAACTACCTACTCCCCTCCACCAGCTACGTATATTTTAGCCTAAGATTACATTCAAAAGTACCACGTGTTATAAATAAGCATAATCTACCGTAACGTACTAATTTCTCGTAAATAGTGGTCCGGGTACAACAGCTAAACTAACTATAGTGTGCCGGCTAGTCTATCTGCCATCAGTTGTGGGAATGAAAGTTATCCCCACTTTACGCTGTAAGTGCTACTGAAGCTTCCTCTGGTATACCGTGCGAAGTGAGCTGATCAACAGGGCGACCGCCCAGAGAATTAGAGCCGGTTGAATCCCAGCAGGATAGTAAACAGTGACGCACATGTAAGTATACCATCACCTCCTAAGCAATGTCCTGGTGCTGTATGGTAGGCTTTCAATCATACCAAAATCAAAGTAACCGTATTATATAAAACACAGTAAATCCACGTTACAACCAAGTGTCCCACAAATAACAGACCAAATAACCACTCAACAGTAACCGATCTGTTTGGCCATACCGACAACAGTATGCTGGAAAGGCTTATCGTATTGTATGAGACACCAACCGTTTCCGTCGAGTAATAAGTACACAGTCCTTCAAGCGACCTTCCCAACACATTTCACAACTAATGAAGTGGTATCTACGTAAAAACGATCAAACAAATGCCTCCTTTAACCAACTTACATCCCTACTCTCTCAATATAGTACAACCTTCACAAATGGTTCCTTTGACTCTCCCTTGCAAGTCCACATTATAGGGGCCTATCATTGCAGTAGTAATCCTTTTCATAAAGACAACCTACGCTGGATTCTGAATCTTACGCTCTAGCAGAACCAGAGTAGGTTACATTATGGATCACGGTACCAAACGCCCTGCTTCCTGAGATTACAGCGCCCCAGTTATAGAGGTGCAATGTTATCCACCTCCTGCATTATCAAAGTTACTCGTGGTCATTCTGAACCAATAATAGGGGATTCAGAAATGCATAAGGTAAGATACTCCGGCTAAACGCGGTTCATCATGGTGGGCCTGTCATCTCGTGGCAGCAGGAGTTATCATATCCCCGAGATCAAGAGTCCAACGCAGTTTCTGCTCGAATCCGGAACCTCCTAGGCACTTCGGTGCGACCTAGCTAATTACATTTATTTAATTAAAACAGCAGTCATGTCCTAGTGGCAGAGCCCGTTAAATGAACAAATTGCACAAGAAATTCACCTCCATAGCCCGCGTTTTTGAGGGTCAGGAAGTGTAGGGATGGTAACTGAATACCATGGGTTGGTAGTAGCTAACTCCCTGTGGATTAGGGTAATTAAGCCTGCCTGGAAAGGTCTGCGGGAGGAGTTTAACTTGCTGGACTACCGTGCTATGTGTTAAGTAAGGGGTTTAACCAGTGCTGCTAGCACCCCACCACCTAGCCCAAACTCCATCCTTGGTGGGGCAACTCTACTCACCTCACCCCCTCCCTATAGACTACCAAACCGCACCCTTCATCTCATCCCGCTACACACAAAATAAAAGCTCACAAAACACCACAACCAACCCTAACTAGCCACCACCCCTCCCAGTCTAACCCCCAACACCACCCTCCCCATCACCCACACCCTCAACACATACAGCACAGTGATGGGTCAAATATTACTATATACGCGATATGGGATCAATAGTGTCATTTGCCTCATTCTGTGGTGCCTTTTAGTGTGGTGATGTGTGTGTGTGTGATGAGTGTGTGTGCCTGATGTTTGGTAATGGTTGTAGATTGGGCGACTTGTTAGGGTGCACAGTATGCTCACACGGGAGGAGAGTGAGGAGTCAAAGTAGCCATGTTGTGTGTTGAGATAAGGCCAACATAGGTGAGAGGGGACGGGTAGACGGAGGTAATGGGATAGTGAGAGGGGGATAATGTGACAAAGCGATAGGGGTCTACCCGATGGTGTTGGCTAAGGTGAGAGAGTGTGTCTGAAGGGGGACAGAAGAGCCAGTAAAGTTTAGCGGTGCGTGGTAGGGAGGGATAAAACCGGATCGTAAGGGATGCTTGCTTGTGAGTTCTTGAGGTTGATGGAATAAGCTAAGGCGGAGAGTGTGAAAGGTCGAGAATAATTACGTAATGTGGAGATTTAGCTGAGGGAACAAAGAAGGTAAGCGTACCGGTGGTGGTAGAATCGAGTGCACCAGGTGTGTGTGGACAAGGAGGCGGTGGTGGTGTGGCAAGAGGGAAGAAGGATGCATCACATGAGGGAGAGTGTGCGGAGGAGAACCCCTTTGCGGTACGGGGAGCAGTAGTGTGAGAGGGGCAAAGGAGCGTAACTGGCAGAAGTGCTGAGGGGGAGACCGGAGCGTAAACTGGGAGGTAGACCGTGAAGGTAGAGAAGGAAATCAAAACATGACGGGGCGGTGCGAGGGGCTATAGGAAGAAGCAGTTACAAGGGGAAGGGTATGGGGACTACAAATGAGAACAAATGAGCGTAAGGAGGGGAGAGCGTGAGGCGGTATCCAAGAGCACCAATATGTGTGGTATGCGTGAGGGCCGTCAGAGAGTAGCGTTAACGGAGCTTGCAGAGGTGTCAAGTGGGAGATTAACGGAGCGTAGGAGACGAATTGTAGCGGGAGGGAGAAGCTATGCGCTACAGGGGGTACGAGTGTGCGGGTACGAAAGTCGCGTGAAGGTGGGAGATTGTAGAGAGGGGGTGTTGCGTGAATGATTTAGCGTCAGACCCAGGTGTCGACAGCAGAGCGTGTTGCAGGTTGCCGAGATCCGCCCCCAATAATATTTACAAATATCATTATTCTTAGCGAAGTATTCTCATCGCGCAATAACATGCTTACACATGTCTCCCCTGGTGTGTGGGTGTGTATGATGTGATTGAGTGGAATGTGGTGATGGTGGGCTGTCAGTAGGTGAGTCGTGTTGGTGCATTTGTGTGATCGTTGTGTGTGCTGGTTAATGAGTTGTGGATGTTATTGTTCAAATTTTGGTGATATGATGTTATTTGTTGATGTTGCTGTCGCTACTGCATGACCTGGACACTATGACTCGATGTGAAAGACCAGACATTATTCACACAAAAAGTAAGCATTCAGCACCTCCTTGATAACCATCATTGAAGACGTAAATGTTGGGTCTTGAAGTGAAACTATCTCTAATTATCGAAATATACTTATAACACATACTATCATACTAGCACGTGCCAAAGAATGCACACTCAGCATTGTGAACAAACCGAAAACAGCACATAAACCTGATGCAGGTGCAAGCAACTCCCGTTAAGCGGTAAGGTGTAACAATAAGAATAATGTAATTGTAGTACAACTGACACCCAACTTCTTGACGATTGTATCTCGATTCTTGTCAATATCATCATTAACGGTCTTTCAGCTATACACTGTGATAGTTCATCGTTATATAATAAATTAATACCTCCACTAATACTATATCACTATATATAATACACCAGATAGAAGACAGACTCAAACACAGACTATCAACGGCAGAATGCTGGCGCGAGCTCCGCCAGATGCCACTGAATAAGCGTCACAATGGTCTACGAACAAATCAACGTCAAACGCTCTAGTCACACAATTCACTGAACACATCTACACAGCAAACGATTGTGAATCTTCAAAAGTGACAGTCTAGTATATACAAAGTGAAGAACATTCGAACCTCACTACACATACGCATGGGGTGAAACACACAAGGAAACGAGACAGTGAGATCAACACAGGAGAAGGTGATCACTTGGATATTACACGGGATCGCGGTGGACAAGACTCATGGAGCAATGCTAGGACCCCAAATTTATTAGAACCACAATCTCAGGCGAGGGTCAATCACGGGAATGGGGTTCATAAGCAATAACAAATTGTGAGAGGTAAGAACAAAATCACGCTCAGCGATCTGGGGAGAAAACCATTTGGCGGGAACAGTGAGCATACAACCAGGGTTCTCAAGTGAAAATAAACTTATCAAAAAATCAGCTTTCTTGGTTCAAGTCACCAACGAACCTTAATACTCTATAAAAGGCAGATTTGTATAAATAAACTGAGAGCTCGAATCTATTGTTAGATCTAATACAACTAGGATCTCTAATTGTGAGGATTAGTGACAGATGGACAAGATGTAGCAAAAAGAGAAATGGGCAGTCACGACCTAAAACCTAGCATTGTGTAGAAAACACACTGTCAATTCATGTATTAATTAAACCCATTAGTGTTATATACAGATATAAAGCTAAATAACTCAAACCATGCTGGGTGTGGCATAAAAGATCTAAAACTACGGTTGTTGGATAATAATGGTACAGAAGGAGGCAGCGTCTTAGAACTCATTTAAGATCACTATAGGACTAGAGACATCGTATCAGGAATTTATAAAAGGAAAGATACCCCAAAAAGTTGAGCCAAAAGAGGCAATCAAACTTACAGACAAAAAGCTGGATCATGACAAAAAGGATTGCAATAGAAATAAGGTCAACCCTCAAATATTTTCTTTAAGTATACCTACTAACTAGAATCACAACAAAGACTGCAAAGTCATAAAATATAAACGGAAGCCTCTATTCAGTGCATGAGATTAGTGTATGCAAGATTAGTGGAGATACGGTGCATAACCTGAGGAATTCCATGTTCTTCTCCTCTACTCTCCTGCTTGCTTTTTTTCCCCTCTCTGTCTTTGTTTAACAATGGAGAAAGCAAATTCAATAGTAGTGCCTGCATGGGGAGTAGCGCACCACACGTCGACATTGATGAGACATAGAATTGGCTTAAAACTGGTGGTATTGATAGTGCTACACACAGACGGGAAGAAAATAACAACAAGTAAATACAGCGCCCCTGGCCCAACCGACAAAAGGCAAAACAGCCCGAAAGGTCTCAATCTCAGGAGTTATTGGTAGATATTGTATGTTTTAAAGTACATGGGCGAGTTCGGACTACAGAAGATCTGATTCAACAGAAAGGAGAAGAACATGAGAGGACACCAGCTCGGGTGCAAAACGTAGGTCCCTAGGGAGCCACAGAGGGAAAACAAAGCAATAAAGTAGGTTACAAACTACGAGTTATCTTCAAAATGGCACAAGGTATACCTTGAGATCACAAAGACATGGCCATGACACAGTTAAAGAAATATATATCGTTTGAGAACGTATGACAAACATTTACAGACCAGACTTCTAAGTGTGAGTTACCGGCCCATTAGACAATTTAAAAGAATGTTAAGCTGTCGCTTAGTGAGGATATGAAGAGTGCCTCATGGATTAGGGTGAGATTGTATCTCACAGTTCTTGGAGGGATTTGCACCGGAAGGAGAAGATGAAACGCTCCACATCACTACTAATTTCCTCTGCGTTTTTTCTCGTCTGACGTTCTTGCTCTGTCTCGCAATGAACCATGATAAGGCCTGTAGATGCAACTTTCTCAAGGTGCATGGTAACTACTTGGGCATTTGTTGGTGGTTGCTGATTGTAGTCCCCGCCTGTTTCTTCCGGTTCTCACGGTATAATGTGTGGTGGCCACTAGCGACTGGTGGTAGTCCTTGCCACCAACAAAATGTGTTATTCCTAGAGGCAGGGCGATTCTATTTAGTTTTGAGACATGTCTGACCCATGACCACAGTGGTCTGAACTTTTTGGCGCCGCACACGACAAGTGATTACCCATCTCTCTTACATGTTTTCCTTCATCCTGAGTCCCACTTAATTCGCAGTTGTTCAGATAGTCTCATAGTCAACTTACTTTCTCTTCTGACATGAATATCTCGTTTGTTACCTTCGTAGAGTTCTGTCCTATTGGTAGCTACCAGTCAAAAACGATTCCCACACAATTTTAACACTTTATGTTTACAGCACAGGTTGTGACAAGAGTCTGTGCTACTGTGGCTTTTGTGAGGATCCGAAGCACCAGAATCCCTAAATGTCCATCCCCTAGTCAAATAATTATGCATATCAGCATCTCTGCTAGTGTTTTCAATGTGCGCGCTTTCTGACCAGGAAATGACTCTAGGGAGGGGATTTCTGTGTTTTCCTGTCCTGTAAAGTTTACCCCTACGTTTGGCATCGTTCTCTGGTCTGCTTCCCCACGCGGATAACTCTAATGGTGCATGTTCGCGCGAAGGTTAAACGGTTGTGGTGACGGGTGATCTACCACATCTACATACAAGCCACCAGCTTGCTCTTTAACAAAGCATTTAATCCCTTCAATGTGGATACCATACGCAATACCATTAATATTTCAAACCCTATATCACAATCGACCTCCACCTATTCCCAACAGGCTCGCTACAACTACAATTACACCCTGGTCCAATTGTTAAGCTCAGTTACCTGGTTAGTTGATAGCTCTATATTCTTCTCTATCTGAAAGGGTACGCTAGAACGCACGAATCATCATCCCCACCGTGAAGCACATGGGTATCAGCCCATTGACCACCTGTACATCCGATCTCTATTAACACTTCAGCTGATGGAAACACTACGTGACCAGCAGTTAACTAACGGAGATGTAATAATAAAATTCAGGCGTGCAATAATTGTCTCCTGTAAGTGGTAAACAACAAAGTCTAAAATGAGATCACTACTATATCAGAGCATGATTTAAGGAAGCTAATCTAGCTTGGCTGTCATCACATACCACAAGACGTGGTTTTACCTCACCATTCCACAGTACGGAGAACCCTTGACTGAGCTCTCTTCCAATTGCCTTGCCTCTTTGGTGGCTTCGCGTGTCGTTCCCATTGCAATCTGTTGTTCCATGAATGTTTGCCTCACTAAATCCATTTGTTGTCCTTTCAAATCCGTGCAGCAATTCTTATGTCCTCGCTTCTCGGGAGTCTTCCACTGCTCCCATTATAGTTACTACATATGAGGTAATCATAATTTTCTATACACGTGTTGCCTATTCTAAACTGTACGCCAACTATCCTTCTCCACTCGTTTCTATTCTTGCCCTGCGTTTGATGCTTATGCTTGGTCCCTTTATTCCACCCGCGGTGTACTGCGGCCTCCCTGAACATCTCCCTGGACTTCTTCGACAATGCAACTTTATTATAAGGATCAATCCAACGTGAAGAGCCCATTTGACGGTCGGCTACAAATTTGTGATACCCTGGTCTGTTATATTCTATTATTTTCTTCCTTTCTGTCTTGTTATTTTCCCTGTTCACCCCTTATTGTTTGGTTCACCATTGTATGTCCTTTTTTCCCCTACCTGGCACACCTCAGAGTTGCCTTTGGTATTCTTCGTGGTTCTTTTTCC
>WSYH01014418.1:4492-15691 GCA_036426205.1 Ascaphus truei | reverse complement strand
ATCGGCGCGTCTGCTGCGTACCCCAACTCGCGATCGGGTGTCACGCTGCTTTCGCCTGTTACGCTACTCTCACCCCTGCCGGTACCAGCTGCCATCTTAGGGGTGCGCACGCATCCTGCGCTGCTGTAAATACAGCTTCTACTGGTCTTGCCTCCTGATTGTGCCTGCGCGTTGATGTGATCGGCGCGCAGCACGCACACATGGTGCACGGTCAGCGCGCACACCCACTGCATTACCTTTCCTCATCAGGTTTACTGCTCACACCTGTCTCTTCCATCCGGATAGCCAATCACAGTCAGGCTTACTGACGTGTCCCTTCAGCCTGCTCCTCATTGGACCTTACTCCCTATATATACTCCCTATATATGCTCTGGCTGCCATCTGGCAAATTGGCTGAGCATAATAATTTCCTATGTGCAAAGTGCTTACAGCGATTCCTGCCTCCTTGTCCTGGCTTGTTACTCTGGTTCCTAGCTCTCCTCTTGTCTGACCTTGGCCTTCATTTGGACTCCACTCTTCTATACTCCTGACCCCGGCTTACAACGACGATCCGCATCTCTCCAACACCGACCTCGGCAAAGTACCACAACGATCCGCACCTCTCCAATTCTGACTACGGCAAAGTACCTACAATGATCTGCACTTCTCCAATCCCGACCTCGGCAAGTACCTTTGACTATTCTGACCTCTCTAACCCAACCCTGCTACCTCGACCAATCAACACTCCAGACGTGTCCTCGTGGCTGGAGGTTGGTGTCATATCAAATCCCCACCTCAGTTTCTCCCTCACCTTCCTTTACTCCTCCCTCCCTCCCCTTCAGGTTATCATCATTATTATTAATATATACCCTATGTGGTTTATGTATTTTGGTGTTATATTTTTCACATTAAACTAGTTTGGCTTATTCCTTTTCTCCATTATCCTTTTATGAGTGTTGGGAACATATTGTATTGTATTCATATGTTGTGGAGGAAATTGGATTCCTCCCTGTTCCCTGGTACACCATTTAGTCTCCCATTGTTCC
This sequence comes from Ascaphus truei, assembly GCA_036426205.1. Classification (NCBI taxonomy): domain Eukaryota; kingdom Metazoa; phylum Chordata; class Amphibia; order Anura; family Ascaphidae; genus Ascaphus; species Ascaphus truei. The sequence goes on along the minus strand of WSYH01014418.1, from coordinate 14,666 downwards.
TTTTGTGTACTGTCTGTGCCCTGTATTTATTACTAGTCTAAATGTTTTTAACATTATATAAGGCCAGATTTTATTTGTGCTTAATTGATTTTTTTTAATGTTTTATTCTAGGTTTGTGTGGTATGTCAGTATGGATTTCGATAGAGATGGGCGCATTTTTTTGCTTGCCTAAGACAACTTCGTGAATTCCCCCCATTTTATTTGGCAAAAAAGTTTGCTTTGATCCCAAAAATTTGATTTAATACACAAATGCAGATAATAAATGTCTGCGTAAAATCATTGCATTTCTGTTACATTTCCACCTTCATTGACTGATTCTGACTTCTGCTGCTTTTGTTTTCCTAATTCGGGAAAGTGTCGATTTATTGAAGGTTGCCATACTTTTTAACTGTAGATCCAATGCAGACCATATACTAGTTATAGTGCTGATACTGTGCCTGTTCGTTCCACTTTATCCCTAGTTAAAGGAAAATTACATGTATTCAATTAGTGAAAAATGACAATTGGCTTTAGTGTTTAGGAGTTTCCTCCAAATCTTTGTTTATTTACTTTGATTAAAGAATTGGAGGAAACTGTTTAGAATTTAAGTTTTGTGTTTTGGTAATGTAATTGTCACAAAAAGTACAAAAAGCTTGAAACAGCCTTACTGGCAGCCTTTCAAAAGGAGTTAATTTCTAAGAATTGCTTCATTTTTAGTTATTTTGCTACTAAAATATATTTAACAAACACAGGAAACAAAAAAACACATTTTCTGTCTTAAAAGTTGTTGTTTGCCAATAAAATTTAAATTGTAGGCTATAATGTTTAAGAAATAATTTTTAATTTACTCAGCTACCAGCTCTTTCAATAAATCTTAAAGCAGCAGTACAAGCAATATCCTACATGTGTGTTAAAAAAAAAAAAAAAAAAAAAACAGTTCTGTACTATGAGAAAATACTTGTAGCATTTAAAATGTAAAAAAAAAATTGTTTTAAAGACATTTTTAAGGTTTCTAATGTAGGAGGCATTTCCAAAGTGACAGCCACCTTCCCCTTCTGAAAAGCTCTGGCTCTTGAGACCCACCCTCTCTCTAGCAGTGCACCAATTGTATCTAGTAACTGCCTAGTCAATCATATTCCAGGACTACATTGCCCAGAATGCAATGCAAGAACTGAATTAAATAACCCGGAGCAAGCGATCGATTACAGGAGAACGGATTGATCTGCAGCTAAGCTAATCGCTTGTCAGAGTTCAGATTGTATTGATACACATATTGAACGGGAAAAAATATATATATTTAAAAAAAAAACGGCAGCTTGAACTGCAGCTTTAATACTTCTTTTGACTAATGACGTCTCAGTTCTTGTTTGTACCACTTTGCCCTGATATATATGTAGCCAGGTCCCCCCTCGCGTGTAGCCAGGTCCCCCCTCGCGCACTCACCCCCTCCTTTCCAGTTGCGAGCGCGCGTGTGGATCGGGCTGGAGCGCGAGCATAGAGATCCCTGGTAGCTAGGGACGCGAGCGGCGAGCAGGCCGGTTGCCGGGGACGCGATCGGGCCGTCGCTAAGGCCGCGATCGCGTTGCCACCGGCCCGGCGGCTCGGGAAGCAGGGCGCCGCCATACACAGGGCTGTTGCGCATGCGCAATGGCAATGCACAGCGCGGGAGGCTCAGACAGCTCGCGCATGCGCGAGAATAGAATGCCAGCCCCCAGGGTGCTTAGGGGCAGAGACACCTGACGCCAGGGAGCCAATCGGAAGGCCAGATTCCCCTGCTCCCAGTTAGATACATTTCGCGGGGTTTTGGCAGCACGCAGGCACTCAGGATCCGGACCAGCTAGGGGTAAGAGGTGGATGTAGGGGTCAGTGACCCTTTGCATAGGCCAGCAGCCCCCAAGGTCCCAGTTAGGTCCTGAGCCACCTAATAGCTTGTGGAGCGTAGGGACAGGCCCTAGATAGGGACACTGCCCCATTATTTGGTCAAGTAGTCAGGGACACAGTGCTGACGCCGTGCGGCCCTGCGAGGTGGGTTCTGGGCTCAGAACACCACCAAAGGCCCTGAGACTAGGAGAGACATTGTTCACGCTGGACTTTCAACCCACGCGGTGTGGAGGACAACGTCGGATCATGCAGATTGATATCGCGGTACCCGTGGCTGGAGCCCGGGCAGGTAACCTGCAACTCACGTGCACCAACCAGGCCTATCACCAAACATAGTGGCTGCGCAGTCACACACACATATGCACAGTGGTATTTGACTCTGTTAGTACGAGACATTTGGGTGGGGGTTACTGGACTCAGGGTGGGGTCACATTGTGGGTGGTAGCATCCGCCGTGACGCCTAGAGGTGGTAGCATCCGCCGTGACGCCTAGAGGTGGTAGCGTCCGCCGTGACGCCTAGAGGTTATAGGTCCGCCTGTTCCTAGAGGTGGTAGCGGTCCGCCTGACGCCTGTGGGGATTAATTGTCCCCGTGACACCCAGTGTGGTTAGCGCCCGCCGTGGTGCATGATGATGTTATGATGTTATTGCGTGATATATGTGTTTCCATGCAGTAAAGCCAGTCCTGTTTTATATTCGTTCGTGTTGTGTGGTTGTTTCCTGTGAGGGCCTCCTCCCACTCCGTTGGGATCCCTCCCAGGTGGAGGCGTTGCACCTAGAGATGTATGATATGTATGTACCCCAGGTTCCCCAAGCGGAGGCTTAGGCTCCTGAAAGCCACACAGGTTGCACAGCAGGTAGTAGTGGCGGTATTCATAGGGAATACCCGTTACATAGTCTTGGTCCCAAATACCATTGTTACCGTCTTGTCAGTGTTTAAAAACAGTTTGTTTTGGGAAATCCAATTTTCAAGTATCAAAAAGTTAGATTGAAGTACATGTTCAAGGTCGGAGGGGCTGTGTGCATATACGATTGCGTCATCCGCAAACTGTACATTTGTAAAACATGCTAATATACAGTACTTGTTTGATTTAGCTCCATGTACCCAATTCTTACTACCTTAAAACCCTACATTTGTAGCATGATTCTGAACAGACTTTTGCCATCATTTTTAAATTCTTTTCTGATTTCTCAAGTTGAGAGTTGTATGTAAACAGATGCACACTATTTAGGCTTGGGTACTTTTTAAGTTATTTAGTATCATCTGTCTGTGCCTGATATGTATATATGACCAGTTTAAATAAACACAAGATTTTTATTTAACCAAAATTGCTTTGAAAATGCTAGGAGGTATAATGCACATTTAAAATACAAGGTCACTTAAACCATAATTCCTTCCTTACATTACTTGCAATTTATTTTGCCCAATGAAGAAAACGAGAGCTTCCTGAATTTGTCATCCATTGGAGCTATTAAAGAAAAGAGCATCTACAGTACATAATTTTTATTTAATGAACTCCTCAAAAAAAAACTAAGAAAACGAGTCACTACGTTTTTAAAATGTTTTACACAATGGATGTTGGATACTTGCTTCCTCTAAAATAAATGACTTTACCAAATCAAAGTGCAATGTTATAAAAAGAAGGCATGAGGCCACATTACCAATTAACCCTTTAATTATTTTTTACTCTTTTTTTTTTTTTAAGATTATGAACTATTTCATACCATTGAAGTGCATTTGGAGGAAATCATAAACATATTCTTGCTATATCAGTTGTGTGAGAATATACAGTACTAATGTTTAAAAAAAAAGTTAACATCTCAATTACAGAGTCAGAATGACTGTATACAGTATTAACCCGTAATTGTAATATCTGTTAATGTAACTTACCTACAACTTTTTTTAGACCTAAGTACCATCTATGGCTTGTCATCAAATTTGTCATTAACATTTGGAGCCAGGTGCTCTTTTCTTCAGCTGCTTTATTTTGAGGTTAATAGTGAAAGACGTTTGTAGCTAAGAGCCTTTAACATTCTTTGCCTACAGTATCTTCACTAATCCATGCCATACTGTTCCTAAGCATTTCACTGGGCTTTAGTGCAGCTACGCCCCAGCCTCCCAACTAACATTTATCTGCATGAAGCTAATAGAGATGGTTCTGGGTGAATAGGAAAGAATGCAAGATTGCTGTTACTGGAGAATTAGGATGCTTTATCAAAACAAGGGTGAATGAGGGACACAGGCAAGAGTGACCCTGCATGTAAAACAGAACTGCATGACATTGAGAAAGTCATTTTCTCTATTCCATATATATTATACATTTTTCTGCTGTGAACTTACTATAATTTATTTTTGTTTGATTTCAGGGTTCAACGGTTGTGGTACAAGAAAATAAATAACTATTATTAATTAAGGTAAGCGTTTTTTTAGGTGTCATCATTATTTAAAACACACAACGAGTACTACTAATTTGTCAATTTAAAAAATATATAATGTAATATTACTGAAAAAATATATTTATTAAACATAAATAGTGATATGAAACTTGACAAATAATCATAAGAGAACACAGGAAAAATGAACTGGAATATTGCCCAGTCAATTATTTTTTAAAGTCTTGCAGAAGAGCAGTGCAAGAACATGGGAGTAAAAATAAAAAGGAAAACATACAGTAGTGAAGTAATTTGGGAAGAGGGAAATTGTGTCATCACATTCTATATGCATTTAAATGTATCAGATTTCAGGCTCTTCCAAATATTACTACTTTTGATGGTCAGAATAAAGGGAAAATAGCAATAATAGAATATAATGTAATACATTTTTAATTTCAATATATGTGTAGCCCTCTTTCCCCCCTCTCTGGGAAAGGTGCTGCTACCAGTGTGTTCTGTGGCTGCTGTATCATACTTGGTGGTATACAGGAGGCAGGAGATCTCCGTGATGGTATGGGAAGGACATCAGGACAGGCTCACGGTGGTTCTTTAGTGGTCAGCGTCTCCAGTCCAAGAGGATCCTGATGTTTCAGGATGCACCTCATGGACACTTCTTCTTCTTTGGTACTTAGTCATGCTTCAATTACTATGCCAGGTGTTGGTATGACTGAGGTTTATTTACAGTAAAATACATACTGTAGTGCTGATGGTTATTCTAACACAAACCAGTGGCAATCGCCAAAAAGAACCAGGTACATGCTGGGTACATGCTGGGTCATGTTTAAGGCAAGTTTAAGGCATTTCTGCATTGACTAATGGCCCATCAGATTAACAGCGGGGGTCCCTGGCAGCCCCATTCAACTGAATGGGACTGCCAGGGATCCCTGCTGTGTTAATCCGATGGGTCATTAGTCAATGCAGAAATGCCTTAAATTTGCCTTAAACTAGTCAGGTTACACCCAGCATGTACCAGCATGTAACCGGGCTAGTTTAAGGTAAGCCTTAGAATACTCATTGTCTCGTCTGTACACTGGATCACATATGTTCAGAACCTTATCCTCTATAAGACTAGGCCTCAGACCCTCCTCTAACAGGAGAACTCACTCTAGTGTCTGCACACTCTGACATCTATTCCAGAACACCCACACACACTAACTACTCTACACTACATAGGAACAACCTCTCCTTCCCCGGCGTAAGCCGGCCTATTCACTGTCATAAACCTCCCTTGACAACCACAGGCTAATCCTGAACTTTATTGAACATTAACAATGAACAATATAACATTCCCAGCATAGTCTACTGCTAACACTGACCACTTATTAAAGGGGACTTACCGTGCTATAAGGCCTAGAGACTGGTCTACATATGTATTAAAACACTGTAGCACTCACAAGCATATATGAAAAGAACACTGTCTCTTCCAAGTCTTGAACTGGCTTTCTCCTGTGTCACTCCATCTCGCGTCTTTTTGTCACTCTGTGTCTCACGTCTCCATTTCCCCACCCAATGCCTTTCGCTAGTCCAGCTTGCTCAGGAGAACGATGCTAACCATCATACCCCCTTTTAAATTGCCATTAGAATATACAATTAACCTCCAACAGTATATATTGGTATAAATACAATCTTGATAAGAATGATAAAAAATATATATTTTAAGAAAATAGATAATTATGTATTGTACACATGTATTCTGTAGGTAACATCCAGGAGCAGTATCAATCACCAGCCTGCCAATGCAAGTGAGTACTGCAAGCAAAAGGACTAGTGTTCCAACAGGTAACAACAGCAAATGTATTCAAAGCAGTATTCAAAGTGTTAAACACTTTCTAAACGTGTTTCCGCGTCTCTGCATGCCTTCAGACACATTGTCACTGGAGATGCATTCTACTCCAACAGCAACCCAGATCTATTTTTCATAGTAAAGGGACATATCATTTGTACCACTACACTGGCGACACACTTTATTCGAGCTCGGCTAGTCCCACGAATACGGGTATACCCGGGTGTATTGAGGTTTGTGACTGTTTTCTGCCCGAGTGCATTGAGTTATTTTCCGGCAGGGATTGAAGCATTTTATTCCCGTTTGCTGCAATACTGCACAGTACATATATATATACTGCATTACAATTCATGAATTTATGCCATCTGGTAGACACGCGAAGCATTGCAGCCTATTAAATCCTAATCATTATCATTTAACAGATCAGCCGCCCATCAGCCAGGCATGAACCCAGGCTGGGAAGGCAAATGCAACGGGGCTTGTCAGAGGTGAGGAGCGGCGCATTCCAGGTATCTGCCAGGTACATACCGGGTATTTGCTCGAATAAAGTGTGTCGGTGCAGTACATATGTGGTATATATGGTTTATTGTGCCTGAGCCTCTCAATATGTTAAATGCATCATCAAGGCGCTCAGCATCCGCTTTTTGCAGCGCAGGCACAGTATAGTCAATGGGAATACTACAAATAGCCTTTAAGACATTTCTATGAAGAACATAACACAGATCCTGCATCACTCAGACTAGTAGGTGTGGAACATCTGTTCTGGGAGGTGATCGCTTTAAGACCTTGTGCAAGAAAGAATACTTTTGGATTTATCATCTAGACCAGTGGTTCCCAATCTGTGCGCCGCGGCGCCCTGGTGCGCCGTGGCTTGCCTAGAGGGGCGCCGCGATTATCCTCCCCACCATCCCTCCGATTATCCCTCCCCACTATCCCTCCTTAATGCCGACCAGGCCACAGGGGATTGGCTGCAGGTAAGAGGAAGCCGGGGGTGGGGCTTCCACTTTGTGCAGAGCACACGGTGAGTGTGTGTGTCTGCCTTCCCGCTCCTGGCTCCTCTGTCTGCTGGTGGCTGCGTGGTGTCCCGTCCCCTTCTGCCCCGGGTGATAGGAGAAGGTAGCGGGGATGCTGGGGGGGAGGGGTACATTTGCCTGTCCTGGCGGTGAGTGCAGGGGGAGGCGGGGAGCTGCCTGCACGGATCTCCTGCCTTTCCTCCTCCCCGCCCCCAGTCACTCACATCCGTCGCTGCCTCTGCTCTCCACTGCTCTCCAATGTATGTGTGTGTGTATGTGTGTGTGTGTGTATCTGTGTGTGTGTATTTGTGTGTGTGTATCTGTGTATCTGTGTGTGTGTATCTGTGTGTGTGTGTGTGTATCAGTGACTGTGTGCAGGGAGCCGCCTGCACGGATCTCCTGCCTTTCCACCCCCCCTCCCTCCCCCCCAGTCACTCACATCCGTCGCTGCCTCTGCTCTCCACTGCTCTCCACTGTGTGTGTGTATCAGTGACTGTGTGTATCAGTGACTGTGTGTGTGTGTATCAGTGACAGTGTGTGTGTGTATCAATGACTGTGTGTATCAGTGACTGTGTGTGTGTATCAGTGACTGTGTGTGTGTTTGTGTCAGTGACTGTGTGTGTGTGTATCAGTGACTGTGTGTGTGTGTGTGTATCGGTGACTGTGTGTGTGTGTGTATCAGTGACTGTGTGTGTGTATCAGTGACTGTGTGTGTGTGTGTGTGTATCAGTGACTGTGTGTGTGTGTGTATCAGTGACTGTGTGTGTGTATCAGTAACTATGTGTGTGTGTATCAGTGACTGTGTTTGTGTGTATCAGTGACTGTGTGTGTGTGTGTATCAGTGAGAGTCTGGCAGAGTGTGTGTCTGGGAGAGTGTGTGTCTGAGAGTGTGAGAGAGTCTGGGAGAGAGTGTGTCTGAGAGAGTGAGAAAGAGTGTGTCTGAGAGAGTGAGAGAGAGTGTGTCTGAGAGAGTGAGAGCACCGCAGGTAGTAGCGGCGGTATTCATAGGGAATACCCGTTACATATAGTAGAGGAATTTGAGCATAAATGTGAGCATTAATCCCTTATTGTTAATGACACACACACACACACACGGGAGACAGTGTCTGCAGTGGTCACACTGTGGGAGGTTCATGCTTCCAGATCGGGCCACCCATAGTAGTAATCCTCTGGCGTCGAGGCTGCAGCGGTCGCGGTACTGCAATAAACGGCAAGATTTGCTACATCTGTAGGTAGAAAAATTTGCCTAAAGGGACATTTGTGGTCCTGAAAGATTGCACACTTTTTAACCACCAGTTAGCTATTAAAAGGTTTTACTTCTACCATACTTTTCTTTGTCTATTCTATGGGCTAACTAGGCACAATCCTCTATTTGAAAAATATGTAACAGATATTCCACCCTACAATAAAGGAAACAATGGCTACTACGGTTATGGTACTACATGTTGGATGTACAGAAGGCCTGAGCCTCTGCTCAGAGGGAGCCTGGGGTGACTGTGTACTCTGTATATCTCTATATGGTGCAGCGTCTCCACCTATAAGGATCCTAGGGTAATAGGATTGACTCCTCATAGGACTCGTATACCTAGGGTATACTCAATTAACACACTCACAATCAATAAAAAAAAAAAAATATATCCTTTAATGTAGTCCCACAGAAAGCATAACATGAACAGTATAACACAATGCACAGTATTATAATAGAAACAAAAATAATCCAGGGTTAGCTAGCCCCAAATGGTTCCAGAATTGCTCAGACACCTGTAACGCAGTGTCCTGCGAGCAATCCCTCCCAATGTGTGTGAGGGCAGCACTACCCTCCCCCTTGCATTGATACACTTTAACTTCCTGGGTTAATGTCCAGCCAGGACACACTTCCGGTAGTAGCAAGCACTGCAACCTTGTCCCACATTGAGGGGTTGCCAACACAATCGCCTCACACCTTAGATTCCCGGATGCTGCCTGTCACGCAGGCCACAGTGGGAAGCCTCCCTCTGTGCTCTGGTCTGCTCAAATGATCCTGCAGCGCACTCCCTAGCAGGAGCTCCCTATCTTAAGGCCAGGCAGGTTCGGGCCTAGTCCGGGAGCTTGGCAGGCTCCACAGACACTACCTCCCTCTTCCCTTGCTCCGGATCAACTGCCACTCTCAACTGTCAAATCTTAACTCCCTCGGAACACGGAGAATATCCTACAAAATATATAGAGTAGACAGCACTCTCTGGAAAATATAACAATGAAACTGCAGGGTGCCAACAGAACTAGGAGGACCCAAAACCCCCTAACCAATAGTAACAAACAAAAGTCCCAGAACATACTGTCTAAAAGAACAGGGGTACTATGAAAATGCCACTAGAAAATAAGGATTTAATATAAACACAAGATAATGCAGGGAGTAATGCAGCACAAATGTTTCAGAATCCAACAACAATAAAGTGGTGATTGGGGTAAACACAGTAGGGAAAAAGGGGGGGAAAACACAAAAAGAAAAGGGGGGTCAACAACACAGGGGTAGGATAATAAGGGGGGCAACGTAACGTTTCAGGGGGATGCCCCTTTATCAAGCCCGTTCCCTCAGGTCTAAGAAGACAATAAGGTACTTCTCTTTTACCCTAGTACCCCAATATCCGGAGCAGACCTCAAAGACCCAAACAAAATGTCAATGAAAAGCTCAAATAGTAAGCAAAGAGAGTCCTGAATACACCAAAATAAATCAGCAAGAGCAAAGCTCAAACCAACTGGTAACATGACCACACGATAACTCTCTGCCTCCAATGGTGTACTGCTAAAGGTGATGCAGGGTACTTCTGGATACTTAAGGGTCCTCTGATGATGACATCATCGATGTTGGACCGCATCAGGTGCATGAATCAGTCTGCCTCCTTAGTTGCAGACCTTCACTGCAGTCTGCCAGGGGATGTGAGTAATGTCTCTCAGTCCCACCACTGGGGGTGCCAGAGAGTAAATGCAGGGAAACAAAAGTGTATCCACCAGAGTCTATTTCTGCTTGTGTAAGGGACTATACAGTATGCATCTGGTCTTCTTTCCATCCCTCTTGAAGATGTAGTAACCAGATCAGTGAGGCAAAGG
>WSYH01014417.1:0-15693 GCA_036426205.1 Ascaphus truei | reverse complement strand
TTAAAGTAAATTCCTAGTATGAACAACAATACGTTTTTGACATAAATGTATTTATTGTATTACATTATAATACAATTAGTCCTTGTTACGTTTGTGTGTGTGTGTGTGTGATGTGTGTGTGTGTTGTGTGGTGTGGTGTGTGTTGGTGTGTGTCGGATGTACAATAAAAGCCAGGTGTGAATGACTAGTTTCCTGAACCTTTTTAACCAGTGTCTGGACTTGCCGCTTCACAATACTAAAGCACGCAATCCCGCTGGGATCTTACCTGATCCGCAGTCCTCAATGTCCAGGTACCTATTCCCGCAATGTTATAAGTTTGAGGGGATGTGTTCCTACTGTTTCTGGGTTGGGGGGGGTTCCGATGTCTTCCGTGTGAAGCTTGAGTCAGATCTGGAAGAAAGCAGTATAAGTTATTCTGTGTGTTAGGGCGTCACCTTTATTCTAAGGAATAAATACAATTTATTATATCTTAAGCCTTGTTCAGTTCAAACCCAATTATTTTTGTGTAATATTAATAAGCCTGTGGAAGCTATCGTCACATTGAGTGAAGCTTATATCGACCCTGTCATTTGAGCTTATGATTACATGACCACATCCCCCCCTGAAAGTTCCATTGGCTCGGGTTGACCGATCTACTGTATGGAAATGGTTTGGTCTCATTTTTCCCTACAAATTAGCACTTGTGCAATTTCTGCAATGCCAGGCTCATGCCGTACTAGATACATTTTCAGGGTTCTAAATATTAATTAGTACTCAATTTGCTTGTGGTTTTTAAAAAAAAAAACTGTTTAAAGGGGTATGTAACTAAAAGTCATCTATTTCTATATATCAAAGATGTTGACATGTGGAAAGCACAAGTTCTAATGTATTTTCTAACCATAAAGAACTTCATATTCATTGGAATATGAGGAAGAGGAACAATTATTGCAATCTTACAGCAATCAATTGAAAAAATTATATTAGAGTGCTGATATTATTTAGATGTGGATTTTGGAATTTGCATTTCTCCAACATGCAATGTATGTTAATCTTACCATGCAATTTCCATTTTCAGCACTGACAAACGTAATACCTCTGCATTTCCTGTAAAAAAATTGTATTCAATTTCATTACCACTGTATTGCAAATCTACTGTACATGTGATATAGGGGCCTATCCTAGTAGCCTTCAAACCCCACTTATCGAGACTTTTGCGCTATTATCGGGCAAAATGACTACAGCGATCGATCAGAAAGCCTTGGTATGAGCGGCAAAAGTATTAATCGCCATTTTCTGCTCTCGTCCAAAAACATCACCAAGTGAGCCACGATAAGCCCCTATCGGCAGATTTTGAATTCGTGTGTTATTCTAGTAGCCTCGAAAGCTTATCGAGGCTAAACGTGAGTTTTGAATGGTGATTTCCTCCCAAATTCCTCTCGCCAGAAAAGTTAGCATGATGGGGTGAGAAGCGTCTGAGGCCAGCGGTCAGAGAGGGGCTTGGAGAAAAAAATGCATTTTTTCCTGCAAAGGATTAATGCCGGGGGTCTCTCGGAGCTGATACCCATTAATATCAGCTCCGGAGACCCCCGGCATCAATCAGATGCAATAAAAATGCATTTACCGGGAACGTCATTAACTTTGCGGCTAAAGCAATGAAGGGGGTTAAAATAGGTATCATGTTTATTGTGGGTAGCAGGGGTGGGTGAAGGTGGTATTTGGCCCTTGGTGGTGTTAGGCCTTGGGGGGCAGGGGGGGTTGCAGGTGGAGTTAACCCTTCATTACCTTAGCGGCTAATTCAGCTTAAGGTAATAACGGGGTTAGCCTTTTCCGCTACCCACCCGTAGGTATAAACATCCACCATGAGCCAAATGTCAACTTCACCCATCCTTGCTACCCACAATAAACATTCAAAACATATCAACCCTACTACCAACCTCCTTACCCCAACAACACATGCAGTACAGTAATGGGCAAAATGACTATGATCAAGATATGATATTAGCCTTTGTCCATTCAAAATCAACATTAGCCAGCCGCATAAATAAAGTAATAAAAACTTCTAATTACCCCTGCCATCATGAGGGCGTCTTCATCACATAACTGCTGCGGCAGAGTTTTATTCGAGCATTTGCCCGTTCTCTGCCGCAGCAGTAGTGAGCCGCGCGGCCGCGAGAGTGACGGGCGCGCGCCGCAGAAGCGCGAAGAGCCCTGCCCCGATCGGGCGCTCTCCCTACCGCTGCCGGGTCCGCCGGGTCCCCCGGAACCCCTGCCGCTGTCCGCGATCGCGGGACACCAGGGCTCCCTCGGGGAGCCCCTGGACACGCGTGCAGGGGTGGCACGCTCCCGATGAGCGTGACCGCGTGTCTATGACGCGCGGACGCCGAGGGGGGCCACTAGCAAGCGGGAGATTTCCGGCTGCGGGTACCGACCACACTTCAATAAAGTGTGTCGGTACTGTACAACCATGTCCATGTCCTCCGTTGGCAGCAAGCAGATCAAGAAAAAATACAATCTAATGGCCCCTAACCCCTAATCACCTTAGCGGTTAATAATCTCTATTGTAATAGTGTTACCCACACCCACCCACTTCCCACCCAGGAGGCCTCAACCACCCACCATGGACAAGTATCCCCACCCTCTACCCAATGATTGGCACAGTGGTACATCATACCCATATAATATGGACATGATTAGCCACATATAGCAGTCAATGGCCACCAATGGGAAAAAAAATCATCACAGCACAACAATACACAACATTTAAAGAAATACACAAAGCATCTAACACCTACACAACAATAAACAACTACAACCTCAACTACACATCAATAAAATTATTCTAACACTAAAAGCGCAAACAATAAGAAAATGTTTACCAAAATACTAGAATACAATTACTGTAAATACACATTCAAGAAATAACACACTAACAATCCTAAAATGAATAAAAATAAGTCATCCAAATACCAAACAATTTAGGGAAAAAAAACAGAATAGAAAAAATAACATCAATGTAAAAAGTATTTGCCAAAAAATGCATTGCCTGTCACTTTATTTATCTGTACCCTACAGATTAAGAAATAGCAGTCAATGGGTAATGAACATAAAAAATAATAAAAAATCAAATAATAAGACAATAAAATAGACAATACTGTACATAATTCAATATTTATCTTACCTTTAGAAGTCTTTACCCCATGAATCCCAGCGTTTCAGTAGCTCTCGACCCTGACATCATCCACTGCAATCCGACTCCATCCTCCTTCAAGAATTCAAGAGATTTTTTCTTGTGCCCCTTCTATTATGTATGTAACATTCTCAATTTTGCTTATAATTTTTGTCCCTCTGAGGTATTGGTAATCGCGGAGTCTTCGTTTGGGATTCTTTTTCTTTCTTGTTGACACACATATACAAATCATTATATATATAATATATTATCTATATAATTATATATTATATATTTATATTATATAATATACAGTGCTCGACAAATACGGTCGCCAGGTCGCAGGGCCAACAAGATTTGGCCTCCGGCGACTCAGCCTCATGGCCGCGCAGCGCACGCGGTTCTATGCTTGTTTAAAAAAAAAAAAAAAAAAACATTTTTTTTCAAAATCCTCTTCCTGATTGGTTTGAGGGACTTGGTCGCGATGCAATGGTTTTTTTTTTTTGCCAGCTACAGGCTCTATATATAAGCCCACGCACACGAATCATCCTTCTTTTGTATCTGCTTGAAGGTGTAGTACAACGTTGCCACAGTACACCATTGCCCTCACTGACCCCCCCTCCCATCCTCCCAGTCCCCGCGCCATCGATCACAATCAGGAGCCCACGCACCCAGCAGCATCACTGACCCCCCCCCTCCCGAACCCCCCGCCCGTGCATCGACACAATCAGGAGCCCACGCACCCAAGCTAGCATCACTGACCCCCCCCCCCCCCAACCCCCAGCCCTTCATCGATCACAATCATGAGCCCACGCACCCAGCAGCATCACTACCCCCCCCCCCCTCCCGACCCCCCAGCCCCCCCCCCGTCTGAGCACGATCACATCAGTCGAGCCCGACCCCATAGCATAGATCACTAATCCCCCCCCTCCCAGCATCGATCCCAATAGGCAGCCCACGCCCCACGCACATCACTGACCCCCCCCACTCCTCCTTTGTCAACGGATGCTGTGTCTGCCTTGTGTGTGTGCTATGCTGGGTCTGTGTGATCATGCTGGGTGTGTGTGTGTGTGTGAATTGGTGGTGTGTGTTGTGTGTGTGGTGTGGTGTGTGTCGCGTGCGTGCGCGCTGAGCGCCTGGGCTGGCTGGTTTGCTCTATAAGCAGGAGCAGTGACGTCCTCAATCCTTTCCAGGGCTTTATAGATGGAAGTAGTGCTCCCCCCTGCATAACTGCCCATACCAATCTACAAACGGGGGGGGGGGGGGGCCCACAACAAGCCCCCTCAATAATTGTGTAAAAAGGTGCATTGTGTATGTATGTATGTGGGTGGATTATGCTGGGTATGTGTGTGGATATGAGGGGTATATGCTGCTGTTGATATTTGTAGGGTTATCGGTGCCGTGTGTGGGAAAGGAGGGATAGTGCTGTTGGTGGGTGTGTGTGTGTGTGTGTGAGAGTGACATGATGGATTTGTGCTCGCTGTATGGGCTGTGAGTATCCATGTAGGGCCATGTTTGGGGGTGGTGGCTGTGAGGAGAGAGGACATTGAATGTGTGTTGTGTGCTGTGTGTGTGGCTTGGACCTAGGCTGGGGTCTGGTTTTGTTGAAGAGCCTGGGCTGGCTGGTTTGCTCTATATGGCAGAGAATTGGAAGTCATCACTCCTTTACAGGGTCGTTTATAGAGGAACGGGAAGTACCAACAAGTGCTAAAATTGAATCTATGCATTAAAATATCCAAAAAGACACGAAAGCAAAAATAAAAACTATTGTGTGTAAAAAGGAGGATGTGTCTATCTGTATTTTGTGTGTGATATGATGCGGTGGTGTGTGTGAAATGATGCGAGTGTGTCTGTGCATTTGTCTGTTCGGGGAAAATGATGATGCTGTTTTCTTTTTTCGCGCTGCTTTTTTGCTGGTCCTGTTGTGTGTGTGGCTTCCACGTACGTGTGCTATCAGTCGTGTGTCTTGTGTGTGTGTGGGTGCCTTGTGTTGTGAGTGGGACCAGAGCGGGGCCAGGGGGTGGGTGAGTGTTTGCCCGTGTTGTTTGTCGCAGTGGGTGGGGGCGGGTGTGAGTGAATATTCCGCGCATGCCGCCAGCTGCGGTTCATTGTCAAAGGATGAGGTTAGGGGTGGTTGGGTGTCGGCAGCACGGGGGCGAAATTCGAGCGGCGATGGGTCTCGTGGCTGGTAAAGGACGATGGGAATTTTGTTGACGGGTCATTACCCCCCGCCGGGGACAAGTGCGGTGCCCTTTTCGGGGGCGTGTTTGAAAACTTGATGGGTGTGTGTCTTTCGGGAAAGGATGGGTGGTAGTGCGCTGGGTCGCGTGTTGAAAAGGGATGGGGGTGTGGGTGTCATGAAGAAGAGGGGGGGAGGAAGTGTGTATGTATGAGACCGAGTGAGGTAGCGTGGGTGCTGTGCCTGTGGGGTAGGGATGAAATTTGATAGTGTCTTCACCCCAAACCAAAATACCCCAACCCCCAATAACACACCAGCCCATCCTCCCCAACACCAATCACAGTCCGTACACGACCGAATTAACCTCCACACAAGTACCCGGAACCCATCCCCCACCATTCACCCCCTTATCTTTCACCTCGTTGGTCTTTTAGTAAAGAGAGAGGAGATAATACTATTCCTTTTTTCGCGAAATTGAGAAGATGCGGGAGGAGTACTAGGCTTGTCGGGAAAATATAAACGGCGGGGGGAAGTTAGTAGATGAAGGAAGACAATAATTAATGAGAAGAGGAGATACAAGGCCCTCCGGGGTCTTCTCAGATTTTTTTTGTTCTCTCGCCACTATCCTGTCTCTGTTCTCTTTCGCACCCCTACTCGTCTCTTGTATCTCGCCCTCTCTCTGTATCTGTGGTCTCTGTCTCTAGCTCTTGTCTGTCGCTGACCCCTCCTCTCTGTCTTGTCTCTGCCATTCTATCTCTTGTCGTTCCTTCGACCCTCTTCTCCTTCGCTGTTCTGTCTCCTCGGAACCCATCTCTCTCTCTATAGGCTTGACCCTCTCTTCTCTGTCTGTCTCTGACCCTTCTCTATCTGTCTGTCTCTGACCCTCTCTATGTCTCTGACCCTATTTTCTACTATCTGTCTCTGACCACTCTATCTGTCTATGACCCTCTACTGTCTCTGACCCTCTCTCTCTCTCTTCTGTCTGTATCTGACCCTCTCTCTCTCTCTATCTCTGGTCCGGCCCTTCTCTATCTGTCGCTGACCCTGTCTCTCTCGGTGCTGTCTCGACCTCTCTCTCTCTCTCATCTTGACTTCTCTCTCTCTGACACTCTCTCCTATCTGGACTTTCTCTCTGTGACCACTCTCATCTCTATGACCTTCTCTCTCTGGCCCTATCTATATCTCTCGCTCTCTGACTCTCTCTATCATCTTTGACTCTCTCTTTGACTCTCTCTCTATTGACTCTTATCTTCTAAGCTCTTGACTATTGGACTCTCTGGACTCTCGCTCTCTCTTTGACTATATATGGGACTAAATCTCTTCTCTTGACACCTCTTCTCTCGGAAAAACCCTCTTCTCTATTAGACTCTCTAGCATATAGGGTGAATCGCTGTACAAGAATCTGGGTACTAATATGAGTAGATGATTGTTGAAGTAGAGAGATAGAGAGATTGAGGGGGGAAGAGCTGAAGCTAGAGTATAAAGATTTTGAGAGGAGAGGATAGATGAGTTGGAACGAGGAATAGAGACGAGAGGGAAGATATCAGAGGCTATGAATCTATCTTAATCGAAGGAGGCGGATGCTCTGGAAAATTTATATAGCGCGGACGGCTCTATCACTCTCTACTATACGCGTAGCTCTTATGACTCTCTCTCTCTCCGACTTCTCTCTCCGACTCTCTCTCTCCGACTCTTCCTCTCTCTCTCTGACTCTCTCTTCTCTCGCTCTGTAACTCTCTCTCTCTCGACTCTCTCTTCTCCTTCTATGATCGGCTCACCCTGTCTTTACCCTCTCTCACCTCTCTCTGTTCCACTCTGTGTCTCTCACCCACACTCTATGTCTGTCTCACACTCTGGATACTGGATATCTTATTAACCCTATATCTAACTGCCCCTAACTACACAGAAAAACTTATACTGCTTTCTCCAGGATCTGACTCACGATTCACCGGAAGACATAGGAAACCCCCCTAACCCAGAGAAGGTAGGGGAACACAATCCCCTCAAACTATATAAATTGTGCCTGGGAATGACGGGTGGGAATGATGGTACCGGACATTGAGGGGACGCGGATCAGGAAGTCCTAGGCGGGGTGTGATGCTGCGTTAGATATTGTGCAAGCGGCGGCAAAAAGTCCCGACACTGGTTAAAGGGTTCAGGAAAACTAGTCAGTCACACCTGGCTTTTATGTTACATCCGACCACACACACACACACACACACACACAACACACTACACCACACACACACCCCCCAAACACCACACACGTAACAAGGGACTACTGTAGAGGGTATAATGTTAATACAATAAATACATTTATGTCAAAAAAAGAGAATGTGTCTTACTAGGAATTATTAAATATTGTATTAATAATTTATTTTAAAGTGGGGTGTGGGGCGGTAGGATAGGGGCAGGATGTTGGGGGCGGGGGGACTTAGGTGGAGAGGTAGATTTTTTGGTTCGGCGAGTAGATTTTGGGGTGATGGTTGATTGGTCAAGCACTGTTATATATATAGATATATATATCTATATATACATCACACAAAATTGTTGCACTCACTTATAAGAAAGGCCCTTGAGGTTTGGACTGTGTGTGGTAGAAAGATACATACTATAGGGGCATATTTCTAGTTGTTCGATAACCAACTCATTGAGGATTTTTAGCTGGTATGCAAAATTTTGCTATTAGGTTCAGCAGCTATTCAGAAGCCTCGATGACTGGTTAAATCATGCGGGGAAATGCATGTTTTCATGATTTCGGGCCGATCTGCCAAACACATCGTGCGGGTGCGGGTGAGTGACGAAGCCAAAACTCGCATTTTTTATAAAAATTGTGCTATTCTAGTAGCATCGAAATCCTCATTGAGGCTTTGGAATTGCTGATTTTATCAAGATTCTTCTCGCCAGCAAAAGCTGTCGAGGAGGGATGTAGAGAGGGGACTTCTAGAAAAAAAAAGGCATTTTTCCTGGATTGATTGATTGCCGGGGGTCTCAGGGAGGCTGATACAATTAAACAGCACCGAAGACCCCCAGCGTACAAATCCGATGCAATAAAAATAAACTTTAATGGCAGCTATACCTCGCTGCTAACTTTTTGATGGTGCTAAGGCAATGAAGGGTTAACTACCAGTGCCCAGCCTGGTTATGTGGGTAGCGGGTCGGATGAAGGTGGTGTTGTCGCACATGGTGGGTGTTTAGGCATTTGGGGGAGTGGGGGGAGGCGTTACCCTTCATTACCTAGCGTATTCCACGCTTTGGTAAGTAAAGGGAGTTTAGTAAAGGGGTGTTAACCACTACTGAATCCTTCCCGTTAGGCATAACCACCCACCCTGGGCGGTACTACCCCCTTATCAACAATCTAGGCCCCAAATTTACAGGGTACGTCTGTTTTAACCCCCTCTTGCAACACTGTGCGGATCTTCTAGGGGTCACGGCTGGTCGCAGCATGACCCCCCCATCACTCTTTAGTCTCCAGCTGGCTGTGGGGGATCCAATCCTCGCCCTCCCGCCGACCTCCATGGTTGGGGGGGCGCCACCCCGTCCTCTCCGCCGGGCTGCCGCTGCTCCGCGTGCAGCTGGTGACTCAGGGCACCTGCCATTGTCCATGCGGCGCGCTCCCTCCCGTTACGGAGCGCGTGCCGACACAAGTTAATTTATTCCACTGTCTGCAGTGAAAGCCACACACCACGCACACGCGCTGATGGTTACCAGTTAACCTAAACATTACCACCTGGCGGCCATTTATGGGGACCAATCCTTGCGACCAAAGGGCTTTCCACTCTGGATCCTTCAGGGCATGCCACGGGCTTCCCTGTCAGCCACAGGATTAGTACCGGTCCCTATCCTCTCTCACATCGCTCGAAATTAGGTCTCTCTTGTGGATTGTATATTCTGCTCTCCCCTATTGTCTTTGTTCTCAGGTACATAATCGGCTAAGCGGAATTCTATCTCTTGGCTCCGACCCAGGAGATCCCAGGCTGACGCTAGCTTTGTCGCCCCTCGGGACCTTGCTCGACCCCTACTTCCGGCACCTCACCTTTCCAGGCCGTGGCTAACGGCAACTACAACGACTCTGTTTTCCGTACGGCAAGTATGGGACGCTATTCACCACGGGCCAGGCAACCCCAAACCCCACACTCCGGACACGCTCTTCTGCTACAGGGGGTGTGCACAGATAAATCCCCAATTCAGTGTATAAGGGACATGTTGGTCTGCGGGTCGGGCACCGGCGAACAGCAATGAAAGCTGTTTTTTATTAAAATTTAATACTAGTATGCGTGTTGCAGAGGGTCCAGGAGCAGAACCACATATATTCAGGTCAAAGATACAGGCCCCGTGATGGGTGGTACCGTTATACCCATGCAATGTAAATGTCCAGCGTGCAGCACCGGGACATTTAAATGCATAGGAGATACCGGCACCCCAACCGGAGCCTGTATCTCAAAAAGTAGGGTGCCCGGACATGAAATCAATGCGGTCCGCACACTAGTTATTAACATTTTAATAAAAAACATTGCGATCGCCTGTGAGAGCTGTGCAGGGCAAGTGGATCTCCCTTGCAGCTCAGACTGCGAGCAACGAAAATCGCAGGCCGGAACTTTCGTAGATTACTTTCCTGCTAAGCCAGAACGGTTCTGGAATTTTCTTATCGCACGGCTTTGAACGGGGTTTCAGTTCTTTCTGACTACCGTGATAAATCAAATTAAAACGGCGATGGGGAACTTGCCAAACCTCGCCGAGATTAGCAGCAAATTATTGAAGCTGACTAGATAGACCCCATTAAAGTTTGTTGACATCTCAAAATAAGAAATTTTCATGTAGCCAGGTCACCTGATAGTTATTATCTGCCCTTGTACTGGCCAGTAAGACCCTGGTAAATCAGGTTGTCAGTAGTGATATGGGTTCCCCCCCATTGGTTGCTGCACTTGTAGTGTACAAGCAGGACGGCAGTAGCATAAGGCATGGGCAGTATGACCAATCTATGAGATAGACCTGGTTGCCCTCCTCCTGGCTGAAATCGTGGCATGGCCGTGGCACCCAAATCGGGAAGTGTCTCTACCTACTTGAGAGGGGCATTTTCACACAGCCAAGAGCCGGACTTTGGACCCTACTCTGGTCTCTCGCTCTTTGGAGAAGAGTTGTGTTGGAGCTCGCCTCTGATAGAGGGGCGCAGGGAAGAGCGTGACTGATGCTGGTGCCCTTGGCCGTAGAGAATTTTCAGGGCCATCCTCCACTGGGTAGCATGAGGGACTGCATGCAGAACCCTGCCGTGTGCGTGCTCACAGAGTGAGGAGACTAAACTATTCCTGTTTGTTATACCTCCGGGCCATATGTGAACTTTACTGAGGGGACGGAGGAATATTCTTACGTCGGTAGATCACCTTCATTCCCTGGATCCACGGCAGATGGAGGAATTGCCACCTGTTAAAGATATGTAGGGCGTATGAACCCCAAAAGGCCTAGTCCTGTGTCACCACTACCACCAAGGGTTGACGACTGAGCCCTCCGGTTACCAGCTGCAGGGAATCATGCACCACATTACGTAGTAATGACCAAATCTCCCACAGGGATGGGGAAGACACCATACACTTATATTAAAATTTAAGGGATACTTTATTAATGAACTAGGGGACTAACAGAATTTTGGGTGGTAGTTTGTGTAACAGCTAGCGGTATCTGGGATTCATGCTGGCAATATGTGTTTATTGTTGACATTTTTTTTAAATAGGGTTTGAATCTTTTTCGATATTGCGATGTGATGTGATGTGATCTCTGTTCCGCGTTGATTAGAATTAGCATTTTTTAAATTTTCACAGTTTTGCTTTGGGCAATGATCATGTGGACAGTCTGGCCTGAATGTTCTGATATAATAATGGTTGTTACTAATGTTGTTAAATAAAATGGGCCTTTACAGTTGTGCCACGGTGTATTTCATTGGAAATGTAAGGGAAGGGTAGGTAAATGACTATCAAGAGGTCAAGTGAAATGAAATCCCAGGGAGCTTGTTGAAAATACAAGCAAAACTCTGGGATGTTGTCCATTCAACCTTGTGATCCTCTCGCCAGACAGTTGCAAGTACTGTTGAAGCATTAAGCATCCACCACTCATCACTCACTCACGCTCCAGACTTTTCATTGGCTAACAACCATGATTTGAATTTACTCCCATGAACAGCTATAGATGCTTAAAGCTATGGAATGCTATATTAATCACAAACTCAGTATGAGTAGAAATTAATTCCAAAGGGTTGTTTTGCGACCAAAGAGCAAAAGTGCAACCTTTTATTTGTTTATACTGCATATGTTCTTCATGTGGTGTTATTTAATTTCTTGTATTATGAAGTTTATAAGAGCAGTCCCCTAGTTATTCTCTCTACACCATTTGTGGGGTTGTTACAAGGTTTTCATGTTTCCTTTGGTCATTGTTGTGCAGGTAAAGGCGGACCTAATTATCTCAAGTCTTTACTGTAAGAAAATGTTCAATACTTTTCTATTATTGTGGTACGCATTGCTCGTTCCCAGCTAATCTATGTCCTTTTGAGCTAAATTTGACAGATTGTAGGAAGTTTCTAGTGCGTGTGTGAGGTGTTGACATAAAGTGACCAGATTATGTTTTACTTTTCCTACAGTCTTTGTGAATTTATCCCTGTACCATATTTGTTGCTCCTAACAACTTGTTTCTTGAGGTTAACAACAATGATTTTTCAAATATCGTTAAGGTCTCATAGCATATGTAGATAATCCCGATTCATCTATTGTTAGATATTTTTTGTGATGTACCCCCCAGAGGCCAACACGTAGCTGAAGGATTATTTAGACACAGCTACTTCCCGTCTAAGGTCCTTTTCCCCTGTACTACCGCGCGTTAACAGGACCAGTACGCCTCATAGACGGCAGGCTAGCTTTTGGCCAAGGTGCTCAAACCGAGTGAGGACCAAGAAACCTTGCCCTACCCAATGGCAGGAGTACTCCTGAGAAAGTAATCAAGCAGAGTGTCCAGGGTTTTTCTCTGGTTGGACTGTGGTAAAGAACTTAGGCCCATGACGTAAGCACCGAAAAGCCGTTTTTCACAATTTTTCTCGCCAATATTGCCTCTCTGATTTAGTAAGCCGCCGATAAGAATCCATAAATCGGCATTTTTTGTAGCCGAAAATTTTTTTTTCGGCAGAGGGTGCCGATAGCCACTTTCGCCCACTTATGCGGCACGCTTTTGAAAAGCACTCAATTCTATGTAGACGCGATCAGCTTTTGATTGGGACTGATAGGCACTATAGAATTGAAGATTTGTCACGGCAATCCAGCCGCCACTAAAGTTGTGTTGCAAGTGGCTGTGAGAGATAGAAGCATCTTTGCAAGGTCGACACTTAGAAAAATGCCCCGGCCTTTTTTATCCTGCCTGGGATTGATGCTAGGGGGTCTCCGGAGCTGGCAAACCACATAATATTCACACGCTACCGGATTGCCCCCGTTCCGCATGCATTCCGAGGCAGTCTTAAAAAACGCATTTTAAAGCCCACCTTCATTTACCTTATTGCGGCCCGTAACGCCTAGGCAATGAAGGGTTAACCACTGTGCCAGGTTTTATTGTAGGGCTTTAGCTGGTTTGCGTGGCGTGAAGGGGTGTCGTTTCGGTATTTTTTGGCCCTTGGTGGGTCTGTTTAGGGCTTGCAGGGGGGGTTGCGGGTGGGAACTAAACACCTTCATGACCTTAGCGGTTAAGACCCCTAACCCCCAGTTCCCACAATTAACAAACATACTACAGCCCACCACCAATAAACATCATTATATTTATAAATGCATTTAAACTTTATATCCTGGGACCTTCCCATACAATACATGATTTAGTATGCTACATACCCCAGGGTAATACACCAGACCACTGGATGCTCCCAGCCGGGGGCATGAGGGTCACCTCACAGACCTCACAGTAGCCCAGCACAGGTCCCTATCAACAGCGCATCTCGCGGGCCAAACGAGTGGTCCCAGCCAGCGCTATCAGTAGCTTTGGTACACCAGGATGTATCCGTTTGGTGCAATTCCCTTTGTGGGTCCATTTCAATGGGGTCCCCTCACGTGGTTAGGCCCCGTGTTGTATGGGGGATCCCAGGTCAGGACCAGAGGTGTTCTCTGATGTGGCCTAGCCTGCGTTCCACAAGGGTTGTCTCGGCGCGGCCTCAGGTTTTCGGACCCATACCCCAAACCCCTTACTGGACCCTTAGGTTGCCCACACAGAATGTGGGCGGTCACTGCGTTCCCTACACCGCAAGGCGTCCCCATGGCACCCGCAAGCCCGGTTACGTTACAGTGAGAGTTCTGAGGAGACATCAGGTGGTCCTCCATATAGTTCCCCGAGACCTGACGAAACACACCCCCTGTATGTAAAAAAAACATAAACTGTCCCTATAACATAAGTAACCAGCCCATTTCCTTTAGCCCGCCCAATCCCCAACCCCCGACCCCCCCCCCCACAACACATACAGTATTCATATAATGTTGCAAAAAACATTTACAGATTAGGCGATTATTGTAGTCTACCTTTGCCTTCATTTATTAAACTACCACATTTAAACCAGCAGAATTTATCAAATAAAATGAAACCCGTTCTCTCACTCCCCCTCATCATTTTACTACCTGATTTATATCCCCCCTCCCGCACCAGTCAAATTTTAGTGTCCTCCGTTTTGCCAACAAAATACCATATTGCACCACAGAAATTGCACATACCAGGTTGTTTTTGCTGAATTATCAATTGTATCACCATCCTCCTTATACCCCACCCCACTTTATCGAGCACCCTTTACATCCCACCATTCCAACTGCAGCCTCTCAACCTCCTCTCTCCCACACCCTCTGGCGCTGTAAGCACCCCCTTTTTTCTGGTCCACTTTCGATGAACCCACTTCCCTTCACCCGATTTCATCGTACCATAATGTGTTTCCTTCTTTATCATGACTGAGAACTATATACTTGTGGATATTTTTATGATTTAACTTTAGTATATTATAATATACATACAAGTAATATACATATATATTATGAAAATGAAACAAGGGAGTGCCCCCCCCCCTCCATAAATGTCCCTCCCTAGCCCGCCATAACGTAAGAAGCTTTGATATTATCCCCAGTTCTACTTGTAAATTATATACCATATTATGATACTGGGACCCTAATTTCTCTAATTCTCCCCCCCCCCCCATACCATATTCTAATTATTATGTCGCAAAATCACTACACACCAATATAGATGTGTATTACACTAATTTAAAACCACAATATATATAACATATCTCTAGGTCTCTCATCATTCTCGTGAAAAAAACTATTTTTGAAAGTACATACACTGCCCAAAAACATGTGATAACATAATACATACAAGCAAAAGAAATAATTATATAAAAAACCAGTTCTCCTGATGTGAAAATCCTTAATATAGCGCCCAAAACAACCCGTCCTGGCTATGAGGGGTCGCTTCCGGGCCAGCTCTTAAAATATGGATGAACCCACATCCAGATGATACCCATTAGAAAAGAAACCAGCAGAGTCGCAGAACCAGGCCCCCATAGCAACAATACTTCCCCTCAGTCACACACCCCCTCTTATGGGAAATGCGGCACCTCCGGGGTCGTGCGTTCACCGAAAACCACTCACTATACAGGTAGCGCTAAAATCAACCAAGTTGTGCTGATTTTAAATATATCACCGCACAATCTCTGTGTTCACCTAATGCCCTCCACGACCATGGCCCCCAGTCAAAATCTCTTGAATTTGCTGTCGCCCGGGGCACCCTGCTTCCCTCCTGACCTGGAATGATGTCGGACAAGGATCATTATAATTCTTAACGAATCGCATTGTCTTTGAAGTTCTAGTGAAATCTCCCTTAATCTAGGTTTCGGGCCGCTAAGGTGTAGTCAGTCGCTCGATACGGCCTGTCATGGCTTCGGCGCGTGATTGACGTGTTTGCCCGACCACGTTCGCTTTGCTCACATTTTTCTCCGATCGCGACTTCTTTTATTCCACAAAAGCCGGACGCGAACCACAATAAACCAAAACCAGTATAATGTTCTTCTTATAGGCGTGTGCTAACCCCCTCAAACTAAATCCACTGTAGTATCCCCACAACTATCCCAAACTACCACCGTCCTCACCCTACTCGTTCAGTCCCCTTCACAGTCTATAAACAAAATCACTTACTTTTTTCCTCAATAAAAATTATTCTCCCATATGGTCAATCAAAAGCATCAAATTGCCCCATCATACCAAACATTATCTCTGTAAGTGCAACATCCTCTGATCTTGACCGCATTATAATCCTCCCGTTATTGATACTCCTCACTCGTATCCCTCTTCCAATTTCAAGTTTTATCACAACC
>WSYH01014416.1:0-15697 GCA_036426205.1 Ascaphus truei | reverse complement strand
GCTGAGAGTGTGGGGTTGAGTTCTTCTACTTAATCCTCTGACCCCTCTGTCCCGCCAGCCTTTCCGAGGCCCTGGTTGGGGGCTCTTCTTGTCTGGGTCCTTCGTTTCTCCAGCTGGCAGGAGGGGTGAGGTTTAGTGCTTTAGCAAAGTGCTCCATATCTTCTTGATGTTTAATTGAGAGCATCTTTCCATTGCGCTGCACCATTAGTCTAAATGGGAAGCCCCATTTATACTTTACTCCGCTGTCCCGCAGTAGTATGGTTAGGGGTCTTAGTTCCTTGCGGCGATCTACAGTTCTTTTGGATAGATCGTTGTAAAGTTGCAGTTGGCTGTCCTCAAATGTGATGAGATCTTTGGTTCGGGCAACCTCCATTATTTTTTCTTTTGCCGAAAATTTATGAAGTCTGGCTAAGACGTCTCTCATCCTTTTTGGATCCTCTGATCTAGGGCCAAGGGAGCGGTGAGCCCTGTCCAGTTCAAGGTCCGTCTGATTCAAGTCTCCACATAGGGAGGTGAAGAGCTCCAGGAGGTAAGTCTTTAACTGCCCTGGAAGTACCGACTCGGGGATGCCTCTGATTCTTATGTTTTGTCTCCTGTCGCGATTCTCCTGATCTTCTAGGGAGTCGCGGAGACTTTCTACCTCAGCCCCGAGCCGGAATATCTCGTTTGCAGCCAATTCTTGGGCCTGTGCGAAGGTCTCCATTTTGCCTTCCAGTTCATCCGTGCGCTCCCTTAGGCCTGTCAGTTCTTGCTTTAGCTCAGTGACTGCGGATCTGAGATCGGCCTTTAGCGACTTGTGCAGGTCATGCAGCATTTCTGCCATAAGCTCTTTCATGTCCTCTCGGGTGAGTGTTGCCGCCGGCTGCGCTGGCATTTCTTGCCGGTCTTGCGTTTGGGCAGTTTGTTTGGGGCCTCGTGCGCCTGATGGGCCTGCGCCATCTTGGTTTCTTGCCGCCGCCTCTGAATTTCGCGGGGAGAATAGCTTGTTAACAGCCTGGGCTGTTTGGGATTTTTGTTTGTTAGCCATTTCCTCTAGGGTTGTGGGTCTAGGGTAGTGCTTTAGGAGGGGGAATTTTCGGGGGAAAAGAGCCTCTATTTGTTTATTTGTTAGGGGGTCTGGCGAGTTCCTCTGCTACACGTCCATCTCCGTCGGCGTCCTGGCCACGCCCCTACATAGTTTTGTTTATGTGTTCTTATGTTGTAGCGGGGGGGGGGCAGGGGGAATTGGGAAGCGTGGCTGTGTAGCTTTTCTGGCTCTCAATGTTGGACACTCATATATTTGTGGCAGCTATTTTAGAGTGTTGTTGTTTTGGGCGATTTTGCCGGTTGTGCTGCCAGGAAGTTTTGTGCCAGGATGGGGTTGGGCCGTTGGTTAAGCCCATGGGTCTCGGACGGCAGACTCTGGCAGCTGTTAGAGATTGGCAACCTCAGTTTTTTTTTTTTTTTTTTGGGGGGGGGGGGAGGGCGGGGGGGGGGGGGGTATTATGGCTTTGGGTGTGAGGGGGAGGGTGAAGGTTCACTTTGCAATTGTATTTCTGACCAGGGGGGGAGAGGGGGCACCCACTCCTTCTGCACTGTTTTTGTTGGACCCTGCTGTGCTCTAATGGCAGGGTGTCTCTGGGCGCTTCTGTGCAGCAGGGCTCCGTTGTCCCCCAACTGTCTATCCCTCCTTACCCTTCCCCAGCTCCGACTGAGCCTGATTGTCCCTCCGCCTGTCCTGCACGCCTCCCCTCCGCCTCCGGTTCTGCAGCGTGCCGCGGATCAGCCTAGGCTTCCGATTCGGCAGCCATCTTGGTTCCTCTGCCTCGTGGGGACTCGTGGGGAGCGCTGTCGGCTGGATTCTCTATTTCCAGCTGTGGGAGCTCCCGGCGCCGCCCGCAGAGCCGAGGTCCCGTGCGCGAAGCTCGCCGTTCAGGCTGAGTGCCACCGCTGCAGGGCTCCTTCAGTTCCGTCCGGCGGCCATCTTGGAAACCTCGGCTGCAGGGGCTCCGGGACTCCGGCTCTCCCGAGCGCCTGTTGCTCGCTCGGTCTGCCGCCACGGGGCCTCACGGGGTGCGGGTGAGTCTCCCCCGCTCTTGTGGCACTTTTTCGCCGCTTTTTGGCTGGTTTTATGGGCTTTTTTGCCGTATTTAAACTGGGGCCGCACGGAGCTCTCTGGCTGTGCTGCTTCCCAGTTCGGCTGCTGGCCACGCCCCCCGAATGACCCCATTCTTAATGGGAAGCATTATTTACTGTGAGACACATGACCAGAATTCAAAACGTAAATGCAACTTGCCGTGTTCAAAAAGAGTGCAGAACCTACCTGCTTCTTTGTGATAGTTATAGTATATTAAATGTGTATTCTGAGTGTAAAAATTGTATCTGTGTGAACTTCTATTTTGTTTTTCTCTCCCAAGTCCTAATCCAGCGATCTATAAGAGATAGTTTGTATCCCACGGGTGAAGAGAGGGATAGAAGACAGTTCGCTCACTTGAACTTGTGTTTTCTCGTCTACTCCCTCTCTAATTTCTCTGTCTCTGATTACTATCTTCTTTCCTTCTCCCACACTCTACTTCCTGCTCCCTTCCCCTCACCAACATCTTCTCACACCTACAGAACTTCTGTAATGTAAACATTTCTCAGCTCTCTACCTTTCTGTAAACTCTCCTCTCCCTCTAACCAAGCTCTCCTGTACTGATTTAGCCACCTCACTATAAAATAGTTATATTTAATCTGTCCTTGACCAGATTTCTACTCCCTCATATCTACCATGTTGTCCAATACATAACGCCTGTTTTCCATTTTCAACTCTCTATCTCCTCTGCCCACTCGCACCAGACCCCACTATTTCCCTTACGGCTCAAGACCTCACTAACCACTTTAAAGATACACTTGATACTATTTGTCACAACATTGCACTTTGTCAAGCTTCAAATTTCTTGAACAACTCATTTATAACTACAGTACATGCTGGACATTTTCTCTTCTTGACACACTGCAATCTATATTTTATCCTAATCACTCCACCAAGAATTCCTAATAAAAGTCACTTTATCTAGTCAAAGCCAAATCACAGGGGTACAGCAGCTCTTACTTATTCTTTTGGGCCTTTTTGCTGCTTTTGATACTGTTGACCACCCCTTCCTTCTGCATATTCCCCATTCTATTGGTATCCATGACACTGCCCTCTACTGGTTTACATCTTACAAATATTTACTGCACGTTTACATTTTCTTTGCTGGCAAATCCTCCTTTCCACTCTCACTCACTCTTGGTGTGCCCAAGGGCTCTGGTCTAGGACCTCTACTCTGCTCCATCTACACCTCTTCCCTTGGTACACTAATACAGTCCTTTTGTTTTCACTACCACCAGCCCGGGCTGGCTTGATGGCAGTGCCATCAGTGCAGTCGCACTGAGCCTCACACTTACAGAGGCCCCGTGCTCTTCCCCGCATTTAAACTGATTGTTGGGGGAGAGCACAGAGCCTCTGTAAGTGCCTCTTACCTTCTCTCCGGAGTTGTACGTTTCTCCTCCTACTCGTCATCTCCAGCATCTTCTCCTTGCGATTACGTGTCGGGATGACAACGCAGCGTCAAATGACACCATGACAATGTGATCCAGCAATGTCATGAGATAACAACGCAACATAGCAGGAAGAGATGCCAGAGAAGGTAACAGGCTGTGCGCTTTACCTCAGCACCGAGCCACTCCAAAGTCCCAGCCGGCCCAGATTGATAACAAAATCTACCTATCCTCTCCAGACTCAACCCTTCGCTCCAGTTACCAGATTACTAACTGTCTTTCTGCTATCTACTCATAAATGTCCAATCACTATCTTAACTTGTGAACTACTGAACTTATAGTTTTCACTCATTCTAACTTTACACCTACTGTATGCTTGATTTCTCACTTGCAATAGATGACTCCATGATAATCCTGATACCTCAAGATCAATGCCTGGGTGCAATTGTTGACTCCTCCCTCTCCTTCATCCCACACATTCAGTACCTCTCCAAATCCTGTTTCCATCTCCGTAATATCGCACTCATTAGATCACGACTGGACAACAGCAAACTGCTTCTTGGTCCCTCCCTCTGCCACCTATCTCCTATCCAGTCCATTCTAAATGCTGCTGCCAGGCTAATTTACCTCACCAATCACTCTTCTTCTGCTGCACTACTATGCAAGTCACAACATTGGCTATCCATAACCTGCAGAGACAAATTCAAGACACTTTTGCTCACCTACAAAGCTACATCTCTGACCTAATTCCCTTATTATCTTCACTCCCGTCCAAGACTTTTCCAGCACTGCACCTCAATTCTGGAATTCTCTACCACACACAATCAGACTCTCCTCTACCATACACACATTTAAAAGTTCCATAAAAATACACTATTCAACACTCCTGACTTCTGTCTGTTACTTTCATCCTAGAACCGTATACTCAGAGTCCTGGTGTTGATAGCCAAACCTGTGCTATGAAACTCACACACTATTCCTTGTGTCTCCACTCCCCTTCTTTTTTTAGATTGTAAGCTCCTTGGACCAGGGACATCCTTCCTATTGTCTCTGTTTGTCTTAACATATATGTACTCTTTTGTCATACAATGTTATTGTCCTCCCTCCCACATTGTACTGCGCTGCTTAGTATGTAGGTGCCATACAAATAAAGGATAAGAAGAAGTAGAAGAAAGAGAGAAGAGATGTGTAACTGCTGAAAGACAGCAGCTGTGGAACAAGTGTATGTTAAGACTATACTATATCCTAGGAAATGTAACTGTATAAAGTATCAGTATTGAGTTCCGCATGTTCATTTTCACTGGGTAGGTAATTGTTCTTGAAAACAAAGTACTACTAATCATGCTTGGTTTAATCCTCCACTAATTATCATATTTATTTGCATTTTCCACATGTTGACCAGATTCTAGTTCATCAACACATCGAACTACTGGAAAGTATGTTACTTGTCTGTTATATTGCAAAATAGAAAGAGGTTAATGATATATGACTAAAATCATAATATGTCAGATGTACAATTACAGTGCAAGCAAGAATCAATGCCATGTCGCTTCTTCATAATTCTTACACCTGATACAATAATCGTACTAACGTGGTCAGCCAAATTTCCAGTTGAAAAATTGAACACTATGAGAACAGGGAAGGACTAAACACGTTTTCACCATGTTGGTCCTTTCTTCCGTGTAGTAACAAAAGGAGGGAGAGGGCGTTGGTGGTATGATAGCGGTTTTTGGACCAACAAATAGTTGAAATGTTACAGTAATGAGGGCACTGCTTGTGAGAATGTATAATCTAGATGGAATGAGGGACAATGTTAAAACAAAAGTGGCTGCTGATTGTGGGATGGAGAATATGCCTCAAGGTCGAGTATGGTAAAGCCACACAGCTGGTCCCATTGAGGTTTGAGTGTTTAGATTTTTGGGGTGTTAGGTAGCATGGAGATTGGTCCAACACACAGCTGGTCCCAACAGGGTTGGCCGGGTGGTGGATGTTAGGGTTATGTCATGTAGACTTCCATGAAAAGGTGAGTTTTGAAATGTCTGGTTAGAGACAAAACACTTTAATTTCCCTCTTTAGGGGTTTATTCAACATGTGCCAAAACTGCTAAAGAGGCCATTTCTGCCTGAGATTCCCCATGGACATCACTGGGGAATATCAGGCGAATTGAAGTGTGAAGATGGTCAGCGCAAACTCGTGGAACTCAAGATGATGATGAAGAATGGAACAGAATAAAAAAAAATAATACACAATAATTAGTGCATGCATCAACGGGTGTGGGGGGCAAGGGGGGAGGAGGGGGTGGGGAGGTGGGGGGGTAGGGGATGGGAGGGAAGGGGTATTAGTGAATGCCACTAAATATACAGCAAATGAAACATAAGTAATTAGTTTCAACGACTCACACGGGCTTGTGTGAGACTTCACCCTCAGCGATGGATGTGGTGGGTAAATACAGACTCCTGAAGCGGAGTGATAATTGACAAAAAACTCACACGGCCTAATGTGAGTTTGTTCCCTCAGTGGGTGATGTCAGCCTGTTCAGGTGATGTGGATACGTCTCAGTATTCTACCCCCAGTGGGTGTGGTGTATGAGAGGCTCCTCTCCCAGACGCCTTGTGCTTGCAAGTTACTTTTCCACAGTGTAACCCCCTTGAGACCAAGCTCTTTCCCCACATATCCAGACCAGGAACTCTGTGTGTGGGGGGATGTCTCTGCAAGTTCTGTAGTAGATTTTCCTGTGGTACTGGAACGCCACAAGGTTCTGTTCTTCCTCGTTTCTCGCACAATTTACAAACAGAAAAGGCTCCTGTGTGCTTCCTGCACCACTTTATTTCTTCATCGTCTCTTTCCCGGAAGTGGAGACACTGACTACATCCAGGTCACAGCTCTGTGTCCTACTGCGCATGCTCACATCCAGTTAAAATATCAGGCGAAAACAGCCCAATTGTTCTCTTCAGCACATATAGAATAAGCCCCTTAATCACAAACTCAACACTAACATTTCATTTTGTGAGGAATACTCTCAGAATCATTTAGTTGTTCTACTCTGTTAATTTTATAAAATTTTCTGACATTCTATAGAATTATACTCAGTAATATCTTTTCCCTGGGAGATTATAATCCCTATTAATATGATATTAACTAACCCCAGCACCATATTATTTAATTTGGCATTACATGCATTAATAAAGATGATACTGTACAATGTAAAAAGCAGAAAGTGTTCCATGTTTAGAAACTAGGAAAACGCTATAGTTTATACCGCATTGTCAGATGAACAATTAAACCTAATAGGACAAAGATTCATAACACAGAATGAAACACATGCAAAACAATTTTGAACCGTCATTAATTTGTGAATTTTGTAATCAAATTGTCCTAGAATTGTCAAACTTCAGTTAAAAATGATAATGTCTGGCCAATTTAATTCTCACAATATTCTGCCTGGATTAACCTGGATAAATACGAGCCAATAAATAAGCCTAATTTTCACTGACAGTGACGCACCAGCAACTAAGTTATCCAGAAAGGTGACTATTGTCTGTCACAACGAACACGCACTGTTGTGAAGTCAAACAAAATTTAAATACTGAGTATCACTTCAACTCTCACATTATTGCAACTTGAAAAGATCACAAACTGCAAAACACTTCCATGTAACAATCTCATTCGCAACACACTGTCCGAAAGTTGAAAAACAAAAAACACACAAAACAAATTAATCACAAAGAGGCCGTAATGTATGAACATAGATACAGATTTACATATAATACTTTTGAAAAGAATTGTCAGTGTAACATGTTTTAACTTGTTGTGGAACAGCTTTATTCAATGTTACATTCAGTTCAGAAATCATGGTATGGTATGCATTGGTGTAAGGATATTTATTTAAGATCTTAATTTATTTATTATTTGTGCTAATAATTATTCTTGCATTTTTCTGAAATAGGAATGACCCCCTAGGTGTCGTAGTATCAAATCTGAAGGTATGTGTAACAGGGACATATCCCTGTTTAAATAAAGCTGCCTCAGAGCTCTGAGTAATCCAGCAGGGAGCTGGTTAATTGCAGCCAGTCAATTAACCAGTATCCACCTGGCTAATCAGAGCTATAAAAAAGCCTCTTGTGGGAAACTGCAAAGAGAGATTCCTTAACACACAGATGTGCTGACACTCAGATATGCCAGGCCCAGACACTCCTTTGCACACACGTGTGCTGATACAGGAGGGCAGAGAGACATGCACAAAGACTCCTTAGCACACAACTGTGCTGAGAAAGGAGAGCAAATACAGAGGAGGGAGTCTTGAAGCACACACCAGGGCTGTGTGCTGATAAGAGACTTCCTGGCAGTAGCAGGACTGAAACCAGTGGTGTAGCTAGACATGTGCAGGCCCCTGGGCAAATTTTATTTCAGGGTCCCATTATGAGTGAACATATTCCGTCGATTCAGGAGTTTCCATCGCCCCCCTCCTGTTGTCGGCCCTGCGAGCTCCCCCCTCTATTACACCTCCTCACTCTCCTCTATTCACCTCTCTCCTCATGTATTTCTCTCCCCCCTCTTACACCCCCTCCCTCACTACCCCCTTTTTCCTCTCAATCTTCCCCCCCCCCTTACCCCCCCCTCCCCCTCCCCCATCTCCCCCCCTCCCTCCCCCCCCCCCTCCCCCTCTCTTAGCTGCCCCCCCCCCCCCCTCTTCCACACTAAATTCCGCTCCCTCAATCCTCCCCTCCTCACATTAATTTCCCCCTCCACCCCCTGGCCACACACACACATACAGTTGCCCCTCTACAATACAGTACCCCCAAAACACAAATTAGAATAACCACCTACACGCTCACTACAATAACCCCCCCCCCCCCCCCCCCCCACACAAGTGGTTGAAAAACACTGGTGTACAGTATACTGCACAGTAACTTCTTCATTTAATACAGTTAACTATAGACAACTGTGTAAAGAATGACACAAACTATTTTCAAAATGCTCTAATAAAAAGATTGTTGTCACGTGTTATCTCAATTGCTTGCACTGGGGCACACACACAGCACACTGACAGACACTGAGGCACACACAGCACACTGACAGACACTGAGGCACACACAGCACACTGACAGACACTGAGGCACACACAGCATGCTGACAGTGCAAACTGTAACTGACAAATTTACACACAAACACACACAGCATACTGACACACTGAAGTACACTGACAGACTGAAACACACACAGTAAAATGACACACACATGCGCAACAAACTGTCACACAAATACACACACAGCAAACTGTCACACAAATACACACACCGCAAACTGACACACAAAATGACACACAAACACACACACAGCAAACTGAAACACAAATGCACAGCATACTTTCCCACAGCAGCACACAGTAACTCCTACCCCTGATGTAATGGAGAGCAGGGGCAGGCAGAGCTCTGTAGCTCCCTGCCTCAGTTCTGCCCCAGCCTCTGCTGCCTGCGCTCTCTGCAACCCCCAACCCCTCCGCACAGCTCCCAGCTCCCAGTCCAGCTTTCATGTTGTGCTGTGAGCACAAGTCACCGTGAGGAGTGGGTCTGCCGGCAAGTTGCTGTTAAGGGGACCGGAGGAGGAAGGGGGCCCTGACTTCTGTGGTCGTCCAAATGTCCCGGCTCTCCCCCTAGTTGGCGGTCCTGAGCGGGCCCCCCAAAGCATGGGGCCCTGGGCTTTGCCCGGGCTATAGCTATGCCCCTGACTGAAATGCCTGAATCTGGAGACGCCGGACCAGCACAGTCAGATAAGACTTTCTTATATATTACTGATAAATATGTTATATGTTTTAGGACTGGGATCTGGCTTATCCAGCCAGTCACGATAGTTAGGGCATATACTGTCTAGCTAGTCTCCTAAGTGGAGTAGGTGTTTGTTTATTTTATTTTTGTATGCTGCACAGAGTTTAAAGGAACAGGCTCAATAAAGCCCGATTTTAATTTCACCCAAATGGGTTTCTATTAGTGTACCTTTGCACACATCTCTTACAGTATGCAAAACAGCCTGAGATCTAAAAGGGAAAAAGCCCATGAAAGCCATGGGAAAGTATTCATTGCAAAGCTTCTGTACCACTTTAGCAGACCAGAGACTTTAATAAGAAACCAAAGAAGTTAAAGTATCAGACCTGTCATGAGTGTACCTTGTATAGCATTACAATTCTGGTTTCATAGTTTAAGACGGTATTAAAACTATTTACAGCAGCTTAAAGCTTAACTCTGATATGGTTTATTCTTTAAAACAAATTTGTTTTTTGAAGAAAATTGAAATTATCATTATTATTTGGAAGTTTGGCTCCAGCGGACATCAGTAAATATAAAGCATAAGTGACAGCTTTGTTTTTAACATTTTGATGTAACATTTAAAATATATTCGCAATACATAGCACAAATATAAGTTAGATTTTAGTAGCAAAATATATTTGTTTTGACCATTTACCATATGGTAAAATGGGATTTATATGTTTTTTAAAACAATGCATTGTCATTAAAACAAATCCTCAGGTTTATGTGCATGGAAATCAGACGCTCTTTTATTATTAACACAAAATGTCACATGGCCTTTTTTTTATTGCCCTTTAATGATATTAATGGTGTGAAACCAGCTTTGGATATTCAAGTAAACAAATAAAATGTTGCAGATTACATTTATGTATTCAGCCATAGACTAAAGTAGTTGTAAATGGACATGTTAATCCTTGCAGTGGTCATCTCCGTGGGAAATGGAAAAAGTGTGTTTATAGTGTGTGCAACAGAAAATGTGTCTGATGAGCAACATTCAAGATGGGAAAATGTACTATAAACCCAGCCTTATTGCCTGGGTGGTAATTTGGTATATGTGTCTAACTGAAGTGTTAACAGAATGTGATATGCATACAAAAAAGCAATGAAATCCTGGCCTATAAAAGTCATTTCTCCAGAATGTAATATAAATAATGTGTAACGATGTATTGTTATTAGAAGTCTGTGCACAGGACATACTTAAAAACGAGAGGTAACTCTCAATGTGTTATTTCCTGGTAAAACATTTTATAAATAAAAAAAATAAATAAGAGCAACTAGATTGAAAAAGCCATTTAATAAATGTTTTTTCCCATAAAGCACAAAAATTAAAACCAGCACGTTAAAAATACCAAAGTCCCAATATCATAATAAAAATATCACACACAGCACATAGCAATAGCACATTCCCACGTCTCAAGACAGGTCTGCAGCCCTGCTTTTCAACATTGTCTCAGCATACAGTGCTTCCACTGCAGCCAGGGATTCTGGGAAATTACATGCAAATGAGCACACAGTGTCACCTTTTACTTGTCTAATATCAAAATGAAAACTAATCTCGACCACATAAATACATCCTAATACAGCATGGTGCCATCTACAGGCTGATCACTCAAAGTGCAGCAAAATTACAGAATTCTGACAATGTATGTATGTATGTATGTATGTATGTATGTATGTATGTATGTATGTATGTCTTTATTTATATAGCGCAATATAGAATAATAGCACAGTATAGAATAATAATAATTGTTTATTCTTGTATAGCTAGATTTACGTAGCGCTTTACAGAGATATTTTCCAGTGTGTGTGTGTGTGTGTATGTGTGACAATCTTGGGTAAATGGGATCTCCAACGGAGTTCACACTGGTCCCTAATTTAGTACCCGGGTGTATAAATAATCTAAGAACAGAATATTGTCCAGAGCAAAAAAATCTATAAATCCCAGGAGCAGCCTGACGTCTCACAATGTCCATATTTCCTCATGCTACAGTTTCTTCAATCTATCGGTTGCTTTGACATAAAGATAGCTTCTCAGCCGTAGTTAAACTCTGCTTTATCATAGATTAAGGCAGCCGTTTTCCAGGGCTCAGCCAACCCAGTGTACAGACGCCTCTGCACATCATGGTGGCGCCGTTGTGCTCTGTCACCGTTCAGACAGACTCTATGTGTGTTTCGCCAGGTGTGGCTTCTTCAGTCCCAATATTTAAAGGCATGATTGTAATGATGTCAAAAACCAGAAACTATAAAAACAATGAGTTACCAATTCCAAATCATATATATATTTGCTTTGCTGTGGAGGGTTTTTGTCACTTTTTTTACTCACCATAACTTAACTCGGTATATATATATATATATACAGTGGAAGTGCTGTGTGCTGGGTGATAATGGGGAAAGGCGGGGTTGCAGACCTGCCTAAGACATGCAGATGAGCATACAGTTGTATTTACATTTGCATATATACTCTTTGATAAAGTCCCACGTCAGGACGAAACGCGTCAGAGAAGTTCTCTCTGTAATGTGCAGCATCGTGAAATAAAGCTGATTTTAACCTTTTCTGGCTGAGTTCAATTATGCAGTGACCGCCATCATCCTTTCTTCACTATATGTTACTACCTGGCTGGAGCACGCTGGCGAGTTTGCTGCATAGGGAGCCGTGTATCCCTCCCAGCTTCTGGTGTCCGCCCCCTGGAGCGTGAGTGGCGTCGGAGCGCACAGCTTGCGGGGATCTGCCCAGGAAGGCAGGGAGACGGCATCGCACACCTCGTGGAGTGCCCGTGGAGCGGCGTACAGGTGTACGAGACGGACACAGTTTGCTGGGACCTGTCCAAGGAAGCAGTGAGACGACACCATACACTTCGTGGAGTGTTCGTGGAGCGGGGACAGGTGCACAGGACAGGCGGTGAGGACATCGGGTCGGGTAAGGGCAGCAGGCTTTAGACTGCCATGAGTTCAAGAGGGAGGCATCTACGGTTGTTTTTCCTCTTGCCTTTATCTATTCCCTGCACACCAGCCCCCCACCCTGGTTTAGTCTGCAACTCACCCTCCTCATTGATTTTATTCATTCAGTGTGTTATCCTGCAGCAAAATTGCCTATTTTTCCTTATACAGAGGTAGCTTGCATACAAACAGTCCAAATACACTCATTAGAGCATGGACTTGGGGTCCATTCCTCATTTCTTTTCCATATAGGCCACCGCTAAGTGTCCCGAACAGTTGCATAAATTTGTATTCATGCAACCGTCTCTCTTATATATATATCGGTTACAACTTACAAATATTCAGGGCAATTTAACTCTTCATTCAAACCATGAGGTGCCAACAAGTTTAAGTAAAAAATTCAAGTCTCACAAATTAGATGTGTGCAAACTGGGGGGCGCAAGAATTTCTAGGGGGGCCTCGGATGGTTACAATTTCTAGGGGGGGCTCGCACTCTTCCTCAAGGCATTTAAATGAAATGCCGGGAGAAGCGTGAGGCCTCTGTAACTGCCTTACCTGATATCTGCAGGCTCTTCAGCGACCCGTCGCCATGGCAATGCGGCGGCAAATCGGGGTCATGTGACGTGATGGGTCACCATGGCAATGTGCGTCAAATGATGCTGCGGGGTCACGTGGCATCACATGACCCGCGGTGTCATTTGACATCAGGTCCTTGGAGAAGGGGGACGCAAGCGCTGCAGATGCCAGGCAGGGGGCACAGCTCTGGAACTTTACGCACCCCTGCTCTAGATTACCACCCCGTAATCCCAGGGATACCCCTTCAATAATTCATGGGGGAACTTTTATGCATTTGCGAAATGTCTAGCAATACTAGTCAACAGTACAGCTACGTCAACCAATTTATTCCGTTATGGATCCGCTTCATACAGTAGATCAGGGGTTGCTAACTCCAGTCCTCAAGGGCCACCAACAGATCAGGTTTTCAGGATATCCTTGCTTCAGCTCAAGTGGCTCAATCAGTGGCTACGTCAGAATGCAAGTAAAAACAAGGTGAAGCACAGCAAATAAAGCAGATACATAGAGAAAGTAATATAACAAAGTGATCTGGTGACTTGAATTAGTAGTATTTATAATCTTATAAAGGATAAAACAGTGGGCCATATTTACTAAGCAGTCTTCTGCCATAAAGAACCTTCAGTGCTGGAATACATTACAGCTTATTTAAATAAATCGACTGTAAGGCGTTGTCTCACGGCAGAAGACTGCTTGTTCGATATGCTTCTCTATCCCAGAAGAGGGTAAAATGCTTTGTACAGTATGAGCACTCAATGAGAAGTAGAGCTCAAAGCTAAGTGCAGTATACTGTGACAGTGGTGCTAGTCATCAGCTGGATAAGCTCACACTGCTAGAGCTGTTGTTCTGAGAAACAGAGGTTGTGTGAGTTCAACTTCTGATTTGGCTCTGACACCATACCCCATTTCTCATAAAGTGGCATAGACTTGTAAAGCCAAAATCACTTTGTGTGTCGTGGGAAGCCAGTGGAATCACTTTATACTTTTAAAATAAGTCTACAAACTGCACAAAGTATTTCAATACAGTATGTCTAGCAGATGGCACAGGGAATATTTTTGTCCCTGCTCTGTTATACTTGTAACACCTCCCCCTCCCCCTCCCCCCCCCCCCTTCCTCATAAGGGAGATTTGTGTGTTACGGGTGTTTTGATGTTTCCAGGAGGCTGAGGCTCTGCAATGGTAGGTGGGAGCTTGGGGTGCAGGGTATTTTCCTCAGGTTGGTGCAGAGCCTCCATCCTGCAGGGCTCTGCCAAGGAAAGAGATTCATTCCTGCAGGAACTTTCCTCCTAGCAATAAGCACTCTGGAGTCCAGCAACAATGCAAATTATCTTTTAATCAGGGGGTCTCTCCGCACAGATACATCCTTACAGCAATACATATCCCTTCTCATCATAAGGCAGCCTGACCCAGGGGTATCCTTCCCTCCCTGGTCAATACCTGACTGGTCCTCCTAAGGGGAAATGCTGAGCAGCCAGAGCCCTGGCTACTCTCTGCACTCAGAACTCTCTTCTACTCTCACATCCTTATCTCTGCCAGGGGCATATCAACCTCCCTGGGCTAGACACCGCATATTTCCCTGACTTAGTCACACACACATATATATATAAATATATATATATATATATATATATATATATATATATATATATATATATATATATATATGAATTTGTGTGAACACTCTGAATACAGTTTATTTGGACTTTACCTGGTGAGTGCTGCCTTTTTTTATCACCTTGCTGGTGATTACATGCATTATATATATATATATATATATATAACAGTCCCATAAGAAAGTCTCTTATCTGTTTCTTGTAGCTGTAGGGAAAGGCCTCTCTGCTCTCCTGGGTCAGCACCCTTGTGTGCTATGGCAATGTCTGCGTCCAGGTATAGAGGTCTGTCCTCTTTGTCTTGCTGTCAGCCTGCAGTCCCCCTGCAGCTAAAGACATCTGTTGTTCCCCAGGTCAGCCCAGTTGTGGGCTAGGGGAATCTATGCTCTGTCCTTCCTTGTGTCAGCCCCAATTGTGAGCTAAAGAATTCTCTCCCTGTGTCTCACATGACAGTATTTCACAAAGCTCTGATTAGGCAGGTGGAGTCTGGTTGATTGCCTGTTGCACTTAACCAGCTCCTGCTGGATTTAGAGGCATTTTCTTTAACAGGGATAAGTCTCTGTTACAAGCAGGTTTTAACCCACCTCCCAAGCAGTGCAAGATATTTCCAACACTTTCCTGTTTGGGATAATTTGTTGCAAATGTTCCCAGCAGTTTACGTTGTAAACTGTAACAATAGATAATGGTACCCTAGTAATATAAGGATACATTGGAGCTGCTCAGTTACACTGACTGAAGCAACCATTATGTTAGGCCTGGAGTCTGCAACGTCTCAAGGAAGAAGAGCCATTATATAAAAAATGTCTTAATCCGAAATATTCCAAGAGCCGCAACACATGCATGAATATTACACCCCCACAAACAAATGCATACAGTATACTGCACACACACATACTGTATAAGTATATACTGTATAAGCATAAACATACAACAAAATATGGGGGGGGGGAATAAAATGCATCTCACAATAATAAGTCCCTTTATTTAGTTTTTTTCATTGTTTTTCTGTGCAAAACAGTTTCATTTACAAATACACAATACATACATACACTACCCCACCAAAAAAACACCTACACGAAACCCCCCCAAATACACACACACTCCCCCCCCCCCCCAAATACACACACATACATTACATTGGGCCTCTCCCTTACTGTCCTGCCGGTGGCTGGGGGGGAGGGGGGAAGAGTTACTAAGAAGCTGTCCCACAGTTTTATGAATGTTTAATTAATTAATTCATTTGAAAAAGGCAGAAACCTATTTCTTTGGTCAA